>JAZHYW010058027.1:0-13674 GCA_037355805.1 Ixodes ricinus
TCAGAAAATAAGTGGGAACCCGTTTTTAGCCTGCGTTCATCGCGGCAAATTTGGCTTTTCGGCCGGGGACTTTATTTATTTATTTATTTTATTTATTACATACTGCAGGCCTTTTGATAGGCCCTTGCAGGTGTGGGGGTACAAAGACTTGTAAACCATCATTACACATGGCTTTCATAATGTTTAGTAATTAACACTCTCAAAACTAACAATCAACGGGGAAAAAGTTTGTACAACATATGTTCAAAAAGGTTCACAACACAAGAACACAATGGCAATACCTAAAAAGGATGATCATCAAGTGCTTTATTAAACTTAGGGGCTATGAATATATTGTAAGGAGGGGCGTTCCAATCTGATATGGTGCGTGGAAAATAGGAAAACTTAAAAATGTTGGTTCGAGCAAATATTGGTTGAAGAGAAAACTGATGGTGGTTCCTAGTGGCTCAGGAAGATAAGGAGGTTATATATAAACTTGAGTCGACGCACAGCTTGTTGTTATAAAGTAGATACAAGAACTTCAGTCTTGCAATTTTCCTACGCTGTTCCAGGGACGTGATATTGTTTGCCGCCATTAAGGAGGATGGGGAGTCAAGTCTCTTGTACATTCCATAAATAAAACGAACTGCTCTCCTTTGGACCATCTCAAGTTTTGATGCATCTTTTTTCGTGTTTGGATCCCAGATTATATTAGCATATTCTATTTTTGACCTTACCAAGGAGTTATAAGCTGGAGTTTAACGGAGGTTGGAGCATTTTTTAACTTGCGTCGTAGGAAACCTAATTTTCGAAAAGCCGAGGAACTGATGTTTTGGATATGCTTTGACCATCGTAGATCGCTTGTTAGGGTTAGTCCAAGATATTTGTATTCACTTACTTCGGTTACTGCAACATTATTTACTTGATATGCGAATTTCAAAGGTTTAATTTTCCTCGTCATGCGTAAGTGAACAGTCTTCGCGGAATTCAGTTGCATTTCCCATTCGTTACACCAATCGTCTACTAGAGAAAGAGAACAATTAAGCGTTTTTTGGTCATCAACAGAGGATATGGTTTTAAACAAAACACAATCATCTACAAATAAGCGGATATTAACGTTAGTACTCACAGTTGATACAATATCATTTATATAGACCAGAAATAGCAGGGGGCCTATTACACTACCCTGGGAACACCAGAGGAAACATCGAGGGTACCGGAAAAATGGCCACCAACTTCAACAAACTGGTTTCGATTGAACAAATATGATCCTATCCAGTTAACTCTCTCTGACGGTAGCCCAAGACGCTCTAGTTTAAAAATAAGTTTACCATGAGGAACCTTATCGAATGCTTTGCAAAAATCTAAAAAAATAATATCGACCTGTCCAGACGTGTCTAGGGTAGCAGCAAAGTCATGGACTGTGGTAACTAGTTGCGTAATGTGTGGAGTACCCTCCGGAAACCATGTTGAAAAGAAGTCAGCAAACTCCTCTTCCAAGAAATTTCGAATATAACTACTAACCATATGTTCCATAAGTTTGCATGAGTTGCTAGTGATAGAAATAGGACGATAATTGCTTACAACAGAATGATCATCCTTCTTATGAATTGGCACTACACGCGCTGTTCGCCAGTCATTCGGAAGCTACACTTGAACGAAGAGAAGCACGAGAAATGATCTGTTAAAAAGCGAGAAATAGATTCGGCATATCTACGGAGGAAGGCGTTCGGTATCTTATCAGGCCCACTGCTCGATTTTGTATTCAGGTTTAATCAACATGACAAAGACACCACGAAAGGAGATAAAATCGGCGTTCAGTGTAGCTACAGCGGTGGCAACTGGAGTGTGCATATCTGTACATGAGAACACAGATTGAAAATATAGGTTAAATTCTTCTGCGATTTGTTTTTTGTCATTGATAATGATATTGTTAACTTTTAGCTGGTCGACCGGTTTAGCTTTTTCTGAAAAATAGTTCCAAAACTTTGCAGGATCATGTTTTATGAAGTTTAAAAGGGTGCACGAAAAATATTTATCTCTTGCTTCTTTGACTTGACTAGCCAGTTCCGCTTGTAGGGGATGTACAGCTCCCTTGTTGGAACTGTTCTTCTCATACCTTTTTATTTGGCGTGTAAGATGAAATATATTTCGGTTAATCCAAGGTTTTCTTCGTCCCGTGCATTTACGTCGACTAGGAATAAAGTTCTCTAAGCAATAGTTACATATAGAAACGAACGTGTCCCATAGCAAAATCACATCATCTTCAACGAAGTCGCTGAAACAGAAGTCGAGATAATCCCAAACACTCTCGTCATTAGACTTCGAAAAATCCTTTACCATAGTAATTACTTTTTTCTTTGGCGAAGGTCGGTTAAGATAGCAATCAAATAGTACAAGTTTGTGATCAGACTTGCTTTCCTCAAGTCTTACAGTATAATCAGCGAATGCACTACTAACAAATATAAGCTCAAGAATTGAGCGGCTCGAGCCCTGCTCACGTGTAAATTCTTAACAACCTGGGAAAGATCACATGCGAACATTATGTCAAAAATAATCTCGTCATCACATGGGCTGGATAATCGCAACCAGTCGACATGGGGGAGATTAAAGTCCCCAACCAGAAGAATCGATTCACCCTTGTATTTTTATTAAACAATCATAAAGTCGATTTAAATAATCTGGACTAGCTTAAGGAGGCCTATACACAGCACAAAGGAGAACTTTTCGACCCCAGATATCGAGACGTAAAATTAAACTTTCATGATTACTAATCTGTTCTAATGTTGTTACACAAATGGATGACTTGATTACGGCTGCAATTCCGCCACCACGAGAGGGGCGGTCCCGACGAAAATATTAATACCGGATTTATGAATCGGTATTAATATTTGCTACATATGTCTGATATCTGAAAAGCGAAACAGTAAAACATATGTATACTCTGTTTCACACTTAGCGTACGACTACAGTGTTCCAGTACGACGCTGTCAAAGCTACTGGCGCGAGCGTGAGGCTTGATCTCGTTGATCATTTGCACGCGTGCTGGCGCGAACGAAACCATAGACAAAGCCCCGCGCTCGCGCCAGTAGCTTTGACAGGGTTGCACACGAAGTATGCAAACGGAGTATAGCATATTACCTGACTGTTCGGAACTGCTCTTGCGACGAGGCCAGTCGCACGTTTTGCGGTACCGTAACACGAACCACGATACGAACTTTAATTGTGTCGCACGATGGCCATGCCGCTGATCACAAGGATTGCCATTATGCTCGAGCTGGTAATCTCGGTTTCACCATAGACCCCACAAAAAGAAAAAAATCTCTTGGAGACACAAAACATAAAAAATCCCGGACACCTTGTAATTCAGGGACGCTTCCATCACTAAAAACCGTCGTATTCCTAAGGTTGAGAAAATGTACCGGAGTTACCCTTTAACGGAAGTTACGCTAAGCTACAGTTACCACACTATAATTTTAGACAAGGCTTTGTGACTGTGAAGTCAAAGCTACCGGCACAGGTGCGCTTGAACATTTTACAGGCTGTGCACGCACACTCTTCAATTCTTCTAAAATAGCTGTATGCGAGTATAGTGTGATAACGGTTAAAGTGTGATGGCAGTTAAAAAGACACTAACACGCCCGCCCTCCCACCAAAAACATTTTTTTTGCTAGACGATTTAATATGGTGTCAGGAGACTATCCAATCAATTTTTTGCTCTAGAGTCACGTATATGTAATAAAGCCCCCCCCCCCCCCCAAGAATAAAAAAAGAAAGAAAAAAAAAGCTCTACTGTTTGAAACCGAAACCGAAACGCGAGCACGAAAGCTCATGGCCGGAAGTCACGTGGGTACACCCGACGGCGTCTTTTTTATCTCCGCTTCTCCGGCGTGTGAAGCAGACGACGAAGTTGCGTGCAGCGTCCATCGTGCGATTGTTTCGCAGTTATATTGCAGTGTACTAGAATACGGGGTAGTTGTGGGACCGGAGAGGCATCGCGTGAGGCGTGTGGTTAAAATCGCGATAGGTGTCGACACTGGCGCATCGGCGATAGGGTCAGCATGGTGGCGGTTCTGCGCGTGCACCGCGTGCACGCGCACGTGCGGACTGGAGCTACTTTCTGCTGCCCTGTCGACTGCAGCGCCGCGATTGTTGTCTACACGCGCAGCCTCACAAGTTCCCATTGTCGAGTCGCGCCGGTCCAAACACTACCCTTTATTCTAGTACACTGTACTTATTTATATCCCTTCCGAGAGATGCTTCTGCGTATGCAGGTCGATTGGCCGGTACCACGAACGACAGTTTCGAAGTGGCGGCCCCACGTCCGTAGCAATGTTGGTTTTCAGTGCGCCGCCATCGCGTCGTCTGGCCCGCGGTATGTCGCCAAATTGAGAATCACGTTTACATGTACTTCCTGTAATCTGGGAAACATTTTTTTCGATCAACGTATTTGCAGTTTCTTGGAGGCCACACAAATGGGGGTCATATTCTTTTTCTTTTTTAATTTGTAATACGGAATGTGTGCCTCAGATGACCCACGACTTTGAATACACTGTAAACGACTTATTTTCCGCGGGCTCAATATTTCGTGATTTAGGTCAAAGCTAAAATTTTAGAATAATTCGCAGGTTCTAATTTTCGCGACGCGGGGGAATCTGAATAGAGATTGCAACGTGTTTACATTCTACCGGAATTGTTCGCGGGACCTATTTTTCGCGAACTGTAGGCTGATTTCGCGAAATTCGCGAAATATAGGTCCTCGCGAAAATTAAGTCGTTTACAGTATTTGGTAGACATAGTTTGAAGGACGCCACGTGACGATGGAAAAGAGTGAGCGCGAATGAAACCGGTCAATTCTCGACCGGCTGTTTTCGGGCGCGCGTAAAGAAAACGAATTTCGAGCCGCAAATTATGTTCTGATTAGTTTGGCCCTTAAAGGTCATGTTGAAATAAAAACCTCGGTGAGCATAAAATCCTGTCAGTGTCTCTTTAAAGGTGACTTGACTGAGGTTAAGGGTGCCCGTGTGAGACTGGTATAATAAGCTCCAGTCCACTCAGCGTCAAACTGAAAAGGTCGTGCGCATAAAAAAAAGCAACTACCACTGCCATTTTGCTTTTTAAATAGCCTCGCATCCTTTCAAATACCGCCTTCGCCGACCCTTAACCTTTTCCCGAACGGTCGCGCGCGGGGTTGCGGTTTTTCCCGACAGTATACTACGTATTGCCTGTTTTTTGTATGTTTGTTTTTTGTTGTTTATTTCATTTTCGCTCGCGCCCTCGTTCGCCATGCGTGGGAAGGGAATTGTTTTCTCGGAACAACGGCGAAGCCTTCATTGCACTACTACAGGTGGCGTGCCCCGTTCACCCATAAGCTGACAGTGCTGCGGAAGCTACGCGCGCGTTTGGACCAATCGTACGTCTGTTGTTCGTCACGTGATCACGCTGCCCGCCCCCCGTATACCTACGCACAAAGAGTGAGGTCAGGTGACGGAGGGGAGGCGGCAGATTGGTCCGGCAAGCGCACAGCTCCCACCGCACTGTCAGCTTAGAAGCGATCGGAATCCAGCCGCTGACGTTTAGTTTATTCTTTTATTTTCCTTCGCCATTTGCGTCGAAGCAAATGGGCGCCACCGCCAAAAGTTGCATTGGCGAAACGGAGGTAAACCCCAATTGTTTGCTGCGCGTTCATTTTCGGCGAAAAGGTTAGGGCTTTCGTCGAACGAGAGAGCGCTCTCAACTTACGAAACTTTTATCGCCCGGGTGTGTGTGTAGGTGCATAATGGGCCGGGCCAAATGTATGCGAAACAAACGTGAATCGGCGATGACAGCTTCTGTTCAGGAACGGTTTTAGTAAACAGTATAGGGTGTTTACTTCAGCAAACGACTTTGAGGCTCGGGAGGTAGCAAAAAGTGGCGGAGTGTTCATGCGCACGGGCTTTTAGAGGGGCGGAGGCAACTAATTGATTACGGTCACGCGGACTGCGTGATGTAAAAATACTAAACCCCGCTTCAGCTAGGGCAATTCCTCCCAGTAACTCCATTTAGGATCTGTAAGAAAAGCTAGGAAACAACTGGCCAGCAACGATGAAATTGCTGGGAAAGTTGCATTGTCTGAAGCGGGTGTCTTAGATAAACACACACAGACACAGACACACACACAGACACGCCCGCACACACGTACGTACGCGCACACAGAGACACCCACGAATGAACACGCACACGCACACAAAAGAACAAACAGGCGTATCAGTGGACGTACTTCACCATCAGCCTTTTGACATGCGATATTTGTTGTTTTTTTCTCTCCGGCGTCAAGATGGGCGACACCAGCCAATCAGATGATTCGATTGGCAGCGCGTGCTGAAATCCATAAATGTTCATATCAGAAACGAGGAAAACAAGGCCATATATATATATTTACTTAGTATATGTAATATGACTATATATGACGTTTCTTGCACAATTCTTGATCTGACCAAATATGACATTTCACTACGGGTTGATTCCGCGGTTCAAGCTGACGCACCGCGATGAGGTACTCTGGCACCATTTACACACGCACACGAAGACATTGTCCTCGCTCAGTATTGTGCTGTCCGAGAGGCAATACCAAACGACATGGGCTGCGTTTACACGGGTGCGACAGAGCACATTAATCTTGAGAGCAAACCATCCACGCGCGCCCGGTCCCTCAGCTGCTTCTTCAACTTCTACCCATCCACAATCCCCATATGTCCATCCGATGCGATACGATCGCATCCACGCATCCGCGGCACTATTCGCTAAGGCATCGTTCGACGAAAACGACGTTCGCTAAAAGGAAAGCATCTCAAGGGCTGGACGTTGTTCACGTTGATGAGCTCGGCTTGAAAGCAACGAACACCCTTCTCAAAACCACATTTAACAACATTGGCGGTCACCATTTCTTGGCCACGAAGGCTGTGGTCGGGTCCAAGTCCTCCCCGACCGCTGACGCTGCTCTTGCCCCGACGCAGCCTTTGAACGAACTCTGAGCATAAGTGCACAGAGTTCGTGCTCAAACATTGGTAGACTCGGGTGATTGGTGCTGTAGCTACACGAGATGGCGCCCACTTTTGAAGAGGGTATATTTGAGTGCTGGGTCGGTGCGCTTCGCGCTTGTGTTCGTCGAGTCGATTGACGAAGTCACACCTTATGGATGTCACGAGCCTGCCGGGGTTCGTGTTCGAGCAGGTTCGACTTTTCGGGAACGTTTAACGCAAAGTTTGACAAAAGAAAGTTTGACCGGAGTTCGAATTTTGCGGCATATGCGGTTATTTGAAAACGAGTTAACGATCACCTGGTGGAGAAAAAAAAAAAAAGCGGGTCCTTGGGTTTAGTGTATTGTCGAATCGTTTCACAATATATAAAATTAAAAAAAATAAAAGAAAAAACTGTAGAAACCACAGGGATGATTATCAATGAATGCGATTACAACACAAAAAAACGTTGAGCTCTGATTGGCTCTGATTGAAGAAGGATAGTGGGTAGACCTCAAGGCAGCTGCCTTGGCATCTACCCACTATCCTTCATCAATCAGAGCCAATCAGAGCTTGGCGTCTCTCTGACTGTCACCGGAAGTCCTGCACCAGAAGTCAGGCGAACTCGTGTTCCGCCAACCAGGGTGACTTGTGCACGTAGTGCTTCTAGAGCGTTATCTTGGCGTAAGCAATTACTGGCGTAAAAAAACAATGAAATGAGTGCAAAGAATTGTTCTGTTATGAAAAGGTGCCTTTATGTAGATGCTGCATTCGTCATATTTAAATTTTATAAGCGCGAGTTTTGCAAAAAAATAAAAATAAATAAATAAAGCATTAAAAATACCGTTGCTTTTTTTTCATATTCAGGAAAAAGAAAACCGTAAAAACTGCCTGGTCTTTACCGTTTTCACAGATGGCACCACACGCGCTAGGATCAGTTGAAACCAATATAAAATATTCAAGTAAAAAAAAGCTTTTACTATTTTTGCTTTATGTTTTGCCCTCTGACAGTAGCAGCATCTACCAGACGGTTTTTAGCGTTTTCTTTGTTACTTTCTGTGCATAGACAAAACTAGGGATTTCTTAGGCTCATTTTTTCCACTTCCAAGCTACACTTATATAAGATATCAGTACGATAAAAGCACCGCATAAATTCACATTCCAGAAAACAAAATAATTGCATCAGTTTATTGACTGATTTATACCATTTTTTTGTGCACTCCAATAGACGCTTTGGCAGCTGTGCATGGGCGCCGCCATAAGCGACCTTCAGTTTTTGTTTTTACGTTCGCTTCACGTCATCGTTGCCACAGCTGGACAGGTATTGCGACTTTAGGTGCTACTGTTCCTCCTCCCAGAATAGGCCCTATGGGTCATAAACGCCGCCCAGTGGCTCGGCATTTCGGTAAAACAGGAGAAGGTCGGCTATGGCGGCTCAATCTGGCGCGTGTGCAAAGCGTCTATAGTTCACGGAAGCACCCTGTAGTTTCTCGTTCCCTGGCACGTGCTGCATGACGACGAGCGCATGTATACACCTCGAGAATACAGAGTGGCTGCGGCCCTACTAGGAGTTACCATTAGAGACGGACGCGTCGCGGTTTTTACCTTCTTCGACCGCTCCGCTCTTCGAAGAGTTGGAGCACAACTGCACGCTAGTGAAGTCCGTAATCTTGTTTAGCAAGCCCCGTCGTCGTGCATAGAATGCCTGTCGCGAATATATTCCGGGTGGGAGTTGGTGCGCCGTGGCGAATTTCAATATCGGAAGGTTGACGTCGTTAGGCGCTCACTCGAGGTATACGGAAACGGAAACTATAGACGAGGAACCTGTTGAGCGTGCAAATGCGTTTCGTCCGGGGCCTTGTCTCAGTAGAACGGCAACGATCAAGTATGGCTCGAACGAGTATCGGACGAACGGCCATTTTCTGAAACGTGTTCGTCGCACTGACACCCGCTTTAGCGCGGTTCTTTTAGCGACGATCACGAATAATTCCTACCTATACCACTGCGTTTTATTTGAAGATATATTCCTCGGATATAGGATGCATCACGGGGAATATTGTCGAGAACCAAGCAACATACGGTGCACCTTTAAATAAGTGTCTTTGCATTGCCCAGTATATAAAGCGGTGGAGCAGTCACCAGTGTCAAGATTCCTGTCTCCGCATGATCTCAATACGTCTGTATTTGCTGTTTCTGTGTAGGTGGTGGTGGGACCTCTGGCCCTACGGTTGTCGCGTCGGGTCAAGGGAAAAAAGGGTGGGTGGGAGGGGGGAGAAAGGAAAAAAGAGGGAGAGTTTACAAAAGTCCTTCGATGCAGGCAGATCAAATGAAGGAAAGGAGTGAGTTATAAACTGCTCTTCGTAGTGATGGGGGCCCTGCCGGGAGGGTCTACTTTTCAATGCACTGTGGCGCTGATGGGCATTCCGCGCTGCCTCAGAGTTGCTGCCAGGCGCGATGACAGTGGGTAGCCAGGCCAGGACAGTCCTGTAGTAAGGGCCGTCGCGTAGCCCACGCCCTGGAAAGGTAGCACGGGCATGTTCGGTCATTCTGATCTGGTCGATGTACGTATCGGTGGGCAGCAGTGACCGCCATGCCGGTGAGTATTTTATGAAGGGTGACAGTTTCCCACCTGGTGAGGCCTTTTGGGATTGGAGGAAACTTCTTCTTCTCGCAGCTGGCTGAAAAGTGCTTGGTTACGTTCCTTTCTACGTGCAGTGCGTACTTCACTGAGGTCGGGATCTTGTTCGTTTGTTGCTGCGTGGGGAAAGAATCCGTTGTGGCCGAGGCGCAGGGGGAGAACAACTTGGAGGGTGGCCTTCATTGTACCTTGTTTCCCGTGCAAGCCGATTGGCCCGCTCGTTGCCCTTTCTTCCGCGTGCCCTGTAACATAGCCAAGCCGAACGCTGATTTTATGCTCGGATGCGGAGCGGTCCAGTGTTGTACGGTGTCAAGGGGTTCTCTATTTGCCTGAGCGCCGCTTGGCAGTCTGTGTACGGCCACAGTGGCAAAGGCGAAGCGTCAGGTTCTCGACTCCACATATTCGAGTGCGGCATCTATGGCTAGAAGCACGGCTCTCGTTGGGGTCAGGTGTGGGTTTATGCGCCGAGCGGCACTTACTTCCTCGTCCTTTGTGCAGAAAGCGATGCCTGTCGAATTAGGGCCTATAAAGATGTCTGGGAATTATGTGCGACTTCGAGGTCCACTATTGCATTTTGGGCATGGCATTGGGCTTGACTAGCCCGGCGATTGATGTCGTCATCTCCGACGTGCTTAGGAATGGGATCCACGCTGGCAGTGTCTGACGTCCATGCAGGGTGGGTCAGGGTCCGGTAGGAGTGGCGTTTGGGGACGGTATCCAATGCGTTCGAGAATTGCTCGGCCCGGCTTCGTGAGCGACAAGCGCTGATCTTGGCCAATCCGAACATCATGTGCCAAGTCGCTGGAAGTGTTGAGACGGACATCCCTGTAAAACTCTTCCATCGTAGTGTCCATCGGCAGGCCCATGGCCGCCTGTGCACCCCGTTGGTTGAGAGCCTCCAATTTGTCTGTTTGGGTTTTAGGTAGCGCCAGGGAGGGCATTGCACAAAGTATTCGCAACGTTACTAGCCTGCGGTTCAAAACTTTGAGCGTGTTCACCGGGCTTCCCACGTTCGTCCTGCAGTGCGGGCGATGAGGTTGTGGAGAGCCGAGCATTTCTTCTTGATTGTTGGCATCCGTGACTAACCGCTGTTGATGGCATCGATGGGAAGGCCGAGAACGCTGATTGACTTTTTTCGTGGGAGTGGATGACCCTCGAGAAGGGCTAACTGGAGGAGCGGAGCCGCCTTTCTGTTTGTGCACGTTTGCCTCCGAGTACGATGTATGACGATTTCGTGCGAGATGGTGTAAGGCCCACAGGTATGAGGTATGCGTCAATGATGTCCAGGCCCTCTTGAATGGCATCTTGTTGCTGTCCGTTAGAGCCCTATTACGCTTTTTGTACATCAATGGTGGCCGTGATCGGAATCTTCCGTCGATTTCCTCGGGAGTCTGCTTTATGTCTTGGTGAACCGTGGCCAGGTTATCCTGAGCCGACAAATGTTAACTAAAGCCAGTTTTGCGTGGGCGCCAGCTGTTCGAGAAACCGTCGTAGCAGCATGGCCACCATGTGCTCGAAACACTTGGCTACGGTGGTGGTGAGGGAGATGGGCCGCATGTTGTTCGGCGAATCAATCAGCTTTCCCTGCTTAGGAAACGGCGTGATCGCCGAGGTTTTTCATTCGGGCGCTGCTTTTCCGGTTGCCCAGACATTGTTGTACAATGCCAGGGGTTCTTCAAGCCCCTTGTCCGGTAGGCTTTTTAGTACTGAATAAGTGATGCCGTCCGGCTCCAGTGCGCCTTTTTTGTTGTCCCTTTCTAGTGCGAAATGCAACTTGAAGGCATGAAGGGTTCGTCGATTGGGCCTACGGGCACGCTGGGTGTGATTGGGGATAGTTTCTCCTCTGGGCTCGTTGATAGCATGTGTGCTTGTTAGAAAAAACTGTAGGCCCAAAAATTCCGCCAGGTCTTCGTGTGTGCAGCCAAGTTTAAGTGCAAGTGATGCAACAGTATTTCTGGCCGGTCGAGTGCCATCCATAGCGTTCAGCACGCGCCCGATATTTACTGGGTGAATCGTTGGAGAGAACGTTGCATAGAGATTTTGCCACTGTTTGCGCCGCAGTTGTTTTCTATATTTCCGCACTAGGGCGATTATTTGTGGTATTCGCTGCGCGCTCGTGGGGAAGTTTCATATCGTCGGTGCCTACACTGAGCTCGTAGCCTTGCTGCCTTCAATTTGAGGAAGTGATGGTCTGAGACTGGATCTTCAGGTCGGATTCGTAAGGCATCACAGGGACGCGGAGTAATCCCACATGTACCGCGCGCTGTAATTGCCTGCTTTTGAATGTTACGAGGACCGAAGCGTCCGTTGCCTCAAGCTTTCTGCTGGTGAAAATAGTTGCTTTTTTGTACACCATGAGCGATGCGAGTTCATTGTCAGTGAAGTCAACTGAAACTCGGATCACGCCGCGGATAGATTCTGTGGGGCAAGCAATGTAGGGCTACACCTGCACTTTGCCTATTTTCGTGATCTGCAGGAGTTCTTGTGCCTCACTATTGGTTTTCACATTGATTGCAACGACAATTGTACGGTTTTGCTCGCGGAAGTCGGTACCATTAGAACGAATGCAGTCGCGCGTCATTGCCATTATTTTTTTGTTGTTGGGAGGGTTGAGCATGAGCGTACCGACCCGGGGGGGGGGGGGCAGTGGGGGACAGAGCCTTTTATACTGGGAGAGTTCGGCGGTCTATTGATCCAGCCGCCAGTCTGGCAACACTGATCAAACAGTCTGGCAACTGTGCGCATCGCGTTCCGAGTTTCGTTGTCCGCCATGATGTGCCTTGCCGTCTCGAGCCGGCAGCCGCCCCACTAGCGTGGAGCGAGAGACGACGGTGAAAATGTTCGTTCTGCGCTCTGCGAGACGTTAAAAGAAAACGTAATGGGGTGCTGTAGTGCCGTTGGGTGGTCGAACAGCGCGAAAAAAAGGGTTCAGGATGTACCGGTTCCCGGAAGGAAAAGAAAACCGCAGAAGGCACAAGATCCGGGAGGCCAAAACGAAGAGGGCTAGTAAGTGGAAGCCGACTTCGAGTTCTCGATTGTGCGAGGTAATTTTACAATTAAATTATTTTGTGCGTTAAACGCGTTTTATTTTGACTAAAACTGTGCAGCGACTTGGTGTGGCAGCGTCAGGTGAGAGTGTCCGTTGATCACGAAGCTGTTTCCTGTCGCGCGAGACTTGATACTTGCGAGCGGCCTAGCTTGCAAACTTTGAACTGTGTATACTGCATTTCAGTGTAAGCGCGAGCGGAGCCGATCGCTGCAAGCGCGTGCACGTCGCGCTGAACGACGCGTGAACTCTACGAGTGCACGCGCTCCGTCGGCGCGTTCAAAGCATGCAGCTCGCTCTCGTAGCTTCGGCCTCGCAGCTCAGCTTCGCCGTCTCGCAAGCGCTTTTGTTTCGCTAGCGATACCTTTATTTTGATATTTTTTTGAATGCGCGTAACAAATACTTACTTGTCATGCCTTTTTTTTTTTTAGGTGCACTTCATAGACAGTGAATTCGAAAGAGGGTTTGTCGCGATCGCAAAAAGCTCAGGCACCACGCAATGACGACGCTGTTCCTTCACAGCAAACCAAACAATGTCAGAAAACCCCCAAAAGACCGGCAGGTGAAGAAGCACGGCGGAAAATCACGATCGGTCCGCCGTATTCCGTACAACGGTGCACCAACCTTGTGATGTGGTAAACAGTCGGAGAGCGATCCAGACAATCAAACTTGTCCACTGGAAAATGCGCACTAGGCCGCTGAGCTGTGTCGGACGTCGGGCGTTTTTGAGCGATTCCCCATTTATAAATGAGTGCCGTTCGTAAATGGGCGGTTTCTTTGCTAATTCTTACATGAATAAAGCACCGAATCACGAAATGCTTGTTTTCCGACTCTCTCCTTACGCCAACAAAAGCGCGAACGGCAAAACCTACACGCGTATACATCGCACGTCAATGGGGACCCACTTGCCGGGAGGCACATCATGGCGGAAGCGGAACCCGCTGAATCTGCTAAACCTAGCGGGCCGTAAGCCCCTCCCACCCGCCGAACTCTCCCAGTATAAAAGGCTCTGG
>JAZHYW010058028.1:0-23304 GCA_037355805.1 Ixodes ricinus
AAAATTTGACGTCACGTGAAATCACATTCCCTAAATGTAGCGAAAAAAAAATTGAGTACACGTGACTTGAAGTCACATGACGTCGTGCGAATTGTCATGTGACAATAATTTCCATGCTAAATTTAGCAGTGACATTGACACAAGTGTTTTTTTTGACGGTTCTTCATGACGGTCTTTCCTTAAAATTGGACTGATTAAACACATTCTGTGTTAAAATCCTGGCAAGAATATGGACACCCCGGCCACTCGTCAAGATAGCCCATATCACAATAAACGTTACCATTAAAGCACCGAAGTGGTAGGGCATATAACACTTTTTCTTACTCCAGTTGTAAAATCAGGCATCAGAAATGCAAGAGAAAATAAATCGGCAGTTGTAAATCTTTAGAGGCATTAGTGCGCCTTCTAGTACTTGACTCCGAAATTCGGAATCTAAAGTGGAAGCAAGAAATGGCTATTAAAAAAGCTCATTTAATGCATTTTAGTTAATTATGCAGCTTATCATGACGGCTATGCAACTAACTATACAGACATGTCTCGTTAATATGGACACCTCTGTTCCCGTAAAAAATTGTCCATAATGTGTGTTGTCCATAATAAAGAGACAAAAATGCATGCATTTTCCCAGTTTGTCCCGGAATGGGGTGTCCATATAGTGGGGCATCCATATTAACGAGGTCCACATTAGAGCATGACTTACTATGTTCATCCCTAAGCTGAGACTGCAGTGAGAGCTACAAGCGCGAGCCAGACCGCGCTTCTGGCTTTTAGACGTGCAGTTCTAGCGTGGGTGCTTGTTTTGCGGAAGGACGCTCTAAAGCAGCGACTTCGAGCTCTCTGTGCTTGTGGTATCGGCTGCAGTCTCATTTTAAGGGTGAACTGAGTACAAGTGTCCACCGGGTTTTACAAATTCACAATGAAGACGTTATTCATGCAGTGATCATCGGCTGTACTTCTTAAATTGAAGTCGATTAAAAAAAAAAAATTGACCGCATCTCCACGTGGTGAATGATGTTGATTGGGGCGAAGCTCTGGTGGTGCTTGTCTGCGTAGACGCTGAGCCGCAGCATGCCGAGCCTTTCGTTCGTTTTCATCCATGTCAGAAAGAGAATGTGGTATGGAACGTGGTTGTATACGCATTTGAGCATTTGACCGCAGCGCCCTCTCGTCTATAAACGTTGAGCCAATGCATGCAAAGTTTAACGCGATTATATACGCATTTGACCGCAGCGCCCTCTCCTGTATAGACGTTGAGCGGCTACATGCAACGTTTCATCCATGACATCCCCAGCTCTTGAGTTACTACCACATCTCAGAGCCCCCTACTCGTCCCGCAGTCGTGGCCGAGTGGTTAAGGCGATGGACTAGAAATCCATTGGGGTCTCCCCGCACAGGTTCGAATCCTGTCGACTGCGCAGACATGTTTTTTTTTGTCATCATTTTTTTCTATTTTTTTTTGTCATCTTTTTTTTTTGCTTTACACGAGCACGTGAGCACGTGAGCTCACGAGCAGGAGCACGAGCACTGGACGCCAGACAGATGGACAGATGGACGGACGGAGGGACGGACGGACATGGCTAGCCCCTAAGGAGCTTCGCCCCTAAAAATATTCTGCATCTGCTAAATCGAAAACGAGACACCAGCGACATGAATGTGGATCGGTGACGCAAATGACACCAGGGTAAAAAAAAACCACATATATACTATATTTGTTTAGATATGTATTCAACAGCTAACGTTCTCAAATAGGACTTCTATATACCTTAAGATTTTATTACGCGTATATAACAAGTAGATCAATCAAACTTGCACCTTCTTCCGTCGTTGGACGTTCCTATATTTGTGCAACGATCGAGTTTGTATTTCTTTGAGAACACACCACTAGAACACCAGATCAGCATTGAAGCATAAAAACAGCATTTTTGTGAACTTGCATTTCCATCTAAAACAAAACTCCTACAAAAAAAAGGAAGGAAAGAAGCGGGTTAAGGAAACCCAGCATTTTCTCCGCGGGATCACCCCAAGAATGACACCATAAACACCGCACGACGACATTCCCTTCCTCTAGTTCCTCAGAAGAAAGCCACAGCGGGAGTCGCCTGGAAATCCAGCCGAGCGAATGATTGCCCTTCTGCGGCAGTCTGAAGCTCCTTGGCAACCCACCAAGTCAGCCTGAAATCCAGCCAGTTGGCAGATCGATGGTGGATCAATCAGGTTACCTTTCCGCCTCGCTTGTCGCCTAATAGACCCCGTTCCCCACGAAATCAATGCGCGCTTCGTCTGGCCTGATTGGGACCCGAGTGCAACTGCGGAACCCCCCCCCGCCCCCCCCCGTCCCCACAGGTTGGTTGATGCTCGCTAACCTCGTTGGGTTCCTTGGCTGCTCCTTATTGCAGCGCTCCTGAGCCAATTACGGGGACACTGCTGACCGAGGAACAAAGAAGCGCCTTCACAAAAAAACAACCGAGATTACAATCTCTCTGTTCCTGATGCCATGCATTGTACACACACCCAGTATAAGCTGAAGCAAAACGTACGTGTCTGTTTGGTTCTCACACACACACCACACTCTCTCTCTCTCTCTCTCTCACACACACACACACAGAAATACTCAAACAAGCCGTGCGCAATAGATCCTTCCCAAGAGTGCGCGCCATCTAGGAGCCGCGAACTTGATTATCCGAGTCGGCCATTGTGTGGGCACGTGCTCCGAGCATGTATTGGACACGAGTGTTGCCTAAAGGGCTGTTTCTACTCCGACGTTGAGCGCAGTGAACGCAGCGTAGCGCAGAACGCGCGACTTTCATTGGCCGGCAACCAGGAATTCGATATCTGCGACGAATCAGTATCTGTGCGCGCTGCGCTGCGCCGCGCCCGTCGACGTTACGTTGGAGTATAAACGTACCTTAAGCGTTCGCAAAGGACTCGTATTCATTCACGCGCTTCGTGTCCGAGCGGTGGGGACCGCCAATGTTTCCTTATAGTTTAAAAAGAAAAAAAAGTGTATTTATTTTTAACCGTAAATAACAGAGCCACCAGGTCCCATCTATTCAAACCAACCGCACGTATACACCAACTCCACTCTCTGACGTCACACCGCTGCGGTGGCGCTGCTGTCGGCACTGCGCATACGCAGACGCCTCATCTTACGCGAATCTGTCCAGACCTGCTGTGGACAAACGGGGACTCGTTTTTAAACAGCGATTTGGTGTATAAAGTACTCCGTTTTTCTTTGGACCGCAGAGAGTGCTACAAGCCATCCAAACCCGTTCAGCGGCCGTGTGAACGTATCACATGATGACTATTCGCGACTCCAGCGAACTATGGGGGGCGCGCTGGTCAGGCAAAATACCGGACGAAAGGAGGCCGTTGTTGTCGTTCAGCACGCGAACCACCATAAATTTCTTGCACTGCAGCGTAAAATCGGTGTTACATATATATGAAAGCAAACCGATTTTTCGATGGTAGAAACCTCCTAGTCCGTGCGTAGGAATGACACGGCGGAAGCATAAGAATGATTACTGGAAACGATGTTTGTTTCTATGCTGCCTACGAGAACCAAGCAGCGACAGCAGACGACAGAGTCGAAACGACCTCCTTTCCTGAGCTTCTCGGCGTTGCCGCTACGCGGCGTCGGTTTCGCTGGAGTCGCCAATAGGCGCGCCGCACGTCGCTGCGTCCCTTCCGAAGGTCACGTGACGCTCGCACGTCATTGGATTGGTTTCAATGGCTCATATATCATTCTCCGCGCTCCATCGTTACGTGAAAACCGAGGAGACTGGTCGCCTCCGGAAGGTAGTCCAATCGACAAATTTCCCCGAAAATGCAGCATTTGCTTAACATTGCTCGTTGGCTCTCGGCAGCCTGATACACAGTGCACTAAGCCTGGTCTCCGATCACCGACAGCTTCAGAAACGCGGCGGGGCTTATATGCGGAGCGCTAGTTCGTCTGCTTTTTGCCCAGGGGGTTGCAGTGACATCAAGACGACGCCGAGTTTGGATTGGCTTTGATCGGAAGGATATAAGGTAGACCTCAATGCTAGGTGCCTTTGTGGTCTACCCACTACTTATTTTTTCAATCGGCCTATAAGAGCTCGGCGTTCTGACATCGTAGCGCAACACCCTGTGCAAGAAGCACTCCAACTTGCGCTCTTCATTTTGTGTTCACTCTTCTCCCTTCGCGATTCGTACTTGAGCATTCTCATCAGCTGATATTTCGATCTCATTGGCTGCGGAGCCACGGTCAAATGCCCGAGGTTTTCACCACACGACGCGTTTCTTATGTATATACCGTACGTATTTACGTGTTCATTATTCTTTGTACTCATTATACTGGTGCTCATTATACTTTGCTTTAAGTGCGACCGCAGCGTATACGCAACGTCAGGGCGTTCGTTGCCTATGTGCGTTTGGGAGGAGGAGGAGGGACGGAGGAGGAGGAGGGCATACCCTCCCCTCCGTACTTTCCTCCCCTCCTCCTCCTCAAGAGCTGCGCTCTAGTTTCGCATTACAGATATTTGCAAACGTATCATTGTATTTTGTGCTTGATTTGTTTAACCGCTGATAACAAATCAACGAAGACAACGAGCGCTGTGAGTACGCACTATATCGACGCTGCTTGATTGCCTCTATCTAATCGTAGCGTCAGTCGGCGGTCGAACTTAAAGTGAAAAGGAGTATATAGCTCAGTCACGCGTCTGTCTTTTTCCTTATGTTCCCGTTTCCGCCCTTACCCACGCGCAGAAAGCGGGGTCAGGTGATGAAAACGATGGCGGTTCATAGGTCCAGCGAGTTCGCCGCTCCCACCGCGCTGTCAGCTGAGGGGTGAACGAAGAAGACCCAAGTAACGCGAAGCGGGGAAATCCGCAGTTGGGAGCCGCACTGAGTCCATAGAGCTCAAATTTCTTTTCCAGTTCGTGTACTTTCGAGGAATAAATAGAGAGCCCCGTGGAGTGTACACGGTGATCTTCTCGTTTTAATGCGTAAGCATTAGTACCTACACGACAGGGAAAAGCTACGATGGGAAGGAGCAGAGCTAGTTGGTTGTACATATTTCGATTGTGGAACCAGCTGAACTTAGAGAAAAAAATGTGAGGAGAGATGGGAGAAAAGACATCCGATCGCTGGACTACCAACTATTTATTGATCCTCCCTTCTTCCTCTACTGGTGTTGTGGAGGTCTTTTCAGGTCTTCTTCTTTTCCTTCTTTCTTGATCTTCCTGTACCATCAGGGACATTTGCGCCTCGCAGGAACTTCTTTTCACTTTCCTGTAGCGCGATAGAGTGTGAGCTGACTAAGTTGTCTTCTTTTTCTTCTGTGGCTAAGGCCTCAAGTATTTCTCGGGCTAACCGTTCTCTGTGGTGAGCTAGGATGGTTGCCGTCTCGAGCTTGGACTCGCACAGGCATGCTCTACAGTGAGCTGCTAAGTGTCCAGGTGCTACCAAGTTTCTTAGGTCAGCTGCATGTTCTCGTGCTCGGTCATTTATGCAATGTTCCGTTTGTCCAATATAGCTACCTCCACATGACGGCGGTATGTTGTATACGACTCCTTTGTCGCATGAAACGTAGTCTGTCTTGTGTTTGGTGTTACAGGTGCCTGTGTTGTTAGCCTGGGCTAAATTAACCTTCCTGCACATTGCGTGCGCCTTGTTGGGTGCCGAGCACACCACTTTCACACCTTGCCTGCTTGCTATATTTTTCAACCTTTGAGTGACCCCATAAATACCATATTTACTCGAGTAATAGCTGCATTGTTTATGAAGAAAGCCTGAGGGTTCGTTTTTCCGTGGAGCACGCAGATTGCCAATCACCGCGTTCGACAGCATGATTGCAGCTGTTTAAAGGACAGAGATCACGTCTTCGTGCCAATGATATTATCTTTGAAGATTGAATTTGTATGGAGAATCGTATTCTCGATCTGGTTATTCGCTGTGTTATTTATGCGCAACGCAATGATCGGTTGTATATGTGTTCCGTGGAAAAGTAGACGCAAGGGCCTTGTTCATAAATAGTGCGGCTATTACTCGAGTAAATACGGTATATGGGACCACCGCGATGGGTGATCATGAGATATTCTTTGGTGCATCGAGGTCAGTGCGCTGACAATTCTTTTTGATGTTGTGGCAAATCTTTTCGCAAATGGAGGCCAGGAAGGGTTTCCGATATCCGGCCTCGTGAACCCTGGACATTTGGGTCTCAAAGCTTCTTCCTTTTGATCAGGGCAAGTCTTCCTGAGGCTGGCTGAGAGAGCTGTAGTGGCTACTCCTTGCTTAACATTCTTGGAATGTTCGGATTCGAAAGGAAGGAACCGTTTCCCCGATCACGCGTGTTATTGCCAAAACAAATGTTATTTTTGGAACTTCAAGGCCAAATCAAGAAACCGGATGGAATTATCAAAATGGAGCTCGTAGGTGAATGTGAGCCCCATGCAGCTTGTTTGGAAGTGCCTGAGGGTGGTGTTGAGGCATCCCTCTGCTGTTTGCAACTCCAGTTGTACATAAAATAAGAAAATCATCAACGTACCTGAAAATAGCTACAGCTCGTGGGTCTTTGAAATCTTGTTTTATGGCTACACCACACGCGGCAAGAAAAATGTCGCGCAAATATGGGGCCACTTTTGAACCAATGCAAACTTTACTTTTCTTGACATATTTGCCGATCTTCATGGGTTACTACCGTTGCGGACAGGCAATACCTTAAATCCTCCAAGAAGGTAGCTAGGCTAACACCTGCTGCATTCTGGAACTCCGCAAGGCCTTGGTTTTCGATGGTACTTCTGAGGACTTGTAAAAACCTTGCTTGGGGAATAGAGTAATACATGTCTTGTACTTGCAAAGAAAACCCCAAGGCAATGTTGTTTCCTTATTCTTGAAGATATGAAATCACTCTCTCCAATTTTGGTGTTTGGAATGGGGCCGCAAGGTGTATTTTGGAGAGATGTTGGGCCAAATACCTTGAAACACATGCTTGCCACGTCGTTTTCTCAGACACTATGAACCGAAACGGGACCCATTCTTTGTGAGTCTTGGCGGAGAAGAACACCGCAAGGTTGTCATTTTTTGCGGCTTTGATCTTGTGCAAAGGCCGGTTTGTTGATTTTCTTCTAACAGATTTATGATGTTTCTTTTTGCTGCTTTGGTTCGTTTTTCGTCTACATTTATAAAATTTTTGATGATAGCTTGATATAGTTTGATAGCTTGATAGCGCTTCAGAAATACCATGATCAGAAACCACAAAGAAAATTACGAAGTGAGAACCTGCGGTACTGATTTTGCCTAGTGTTGTGAGGAACACCTGAGCTTCGCGCGAAAGTATTGCTGCGATCGTCGTCGTCACCGTAACGCCCCACGACTTTTCAAAGGTACAAAAACTCGAGCTCTCACGCACGATGAGTGCCGATCAAAGCTATCCGCGCGATCGCACTTCATTTTTCTAACTTTCTACAGAGAGTTATCCCACACTAAAACAAGGTCATCCCTCGCACCCAGTGGTTGCGTAAGATGTAACAATACGCGCTGTAATTTATCTTTAGATTTATTGCCAGCAGCCCCACAACATTCCATTCCCAACAGCAACGAACTTTAATTGGAAAATAAACGACACGTTTAATTGCAAGTCAGAAGATCGCTAAATTTAAATAATCATGCAGTCTTCCTTTTAGTCTTTTGAGGAATGGGACGCTTACACAATTCAGTCCATGGCAAAAGACGGTTACGTAAATACAAAGCTAAGTATATTACATGTTAATGTGAGAAGTATCTACAAGCATTTTGATCAGTTAATGGTGCTTTGGGCGGGCCGGCTTCCTCTTCTGGATGTGCTCATACTAACCGAAGTAAAAGTACACAAGGCATCTTGTGCGTCCTTTAATCTTCCAGGTTTTCATTCCTACAATATATGCAGAGAAGGCAGAAGGGGTGGGGGACTCCTATTATACCTAGACAACAACTGTTTATCCGATAGAAAAGAAGTTGAACTGAATAATGCAGAAGTTTGCGCGGCAGTCGTAAATAAGGATGAGTTCTCCTATGTAGCGTGAGCCGTTTACAGGCCACCCAGTTCCAATTTAAGCATGTTTTGTGATAAATTAGCGAAGCTGCTTCCGAAATTCGGTAACAATAAATATTTAGTTCTTGCAGGAGATTTTAATATTGATGTTTTGAATGAGTTGAAACCTGGAGTGTTGTGCTATCACACCCTTTCTGCATTTGGGCTTGATATGTTTTATTCAGAATTATACACGGAAAGAATATTACGGTGACAAAATTACAAAGACATGTATTGACCATATAGTTACTAGAATTAGCAACTTAAACACATTATCTGGAGTAATTAAGGAAAAGCTTGCTGATCACTATGTAACGGTTCTTTTAATATTAGGCGAGGATATACTTCAAAACCCAACAGCGGAGGACGAGTATAAACTATACTAGATAACAACAAAATTGATACTTTTATTCAGAGGTACGATTGGAATCCCTTATGATAGACTATGATCACTTAACTGCCTACAAAAAGCTGATTCACCAGTTTTAGGACATTTATGCAGGCGGTACTAGGAAAGTTAAATGAAAAAAAGAAAGCCTTAAAATATTTGGATAAATCCGGAAATATTAGAATTGTGTCATCAGAAGGAGAGTCTTTGGAAGCGATGCAAGCAAAATCCTGGTGATATCATGCTTAAAAAAGATTTCAGTGAAATACGCAACAAAGTTACAGCTAAAATTCGTTTGGCGAAACGAAATTATTATGTAAACCAGTTTACACAGCTTTGACTAGAAATCTGAAAGAAACGTAGAACTTGGTTCACCAAATTATTGGAAGGAAAACTAAAAATGGTATTGATGATACGATACAAAAAAATTTAAACAATCTAGTTCCCACAGCGCGCTGGAAGAAATGTTCAACAAAAGCTTTATCGACGGCGTAAAATAAATTAAAAATAAGAAACCGGAGACCAGTTTAAATTACGTTTCCCCAACATGCTGGGCCAACTCAGGTTATCTTGCAGATATGACAGAAAGTGATTTGTCACGGATCATCCACGCCATGGCAATAACAAAACCGCCAGGAATTGACAATATCCGAGTTGGAGACATACGCTACAATCTCGATAAAGTAAAACACATTTTGCTTAAAATAGTGGATGACACACTGCACACCGGAAATATTCCTGGAAGTTTAAAAGTATCTGTGATAAGGCCCCTATACAATAAGGAAATCAATAAGATGTCGGCAGCTACAAACCCATATCAATCCTACCAATCATGACACACGTAATCGAAAAATAGGTTCAAATAGGAATGAATAATTTTTGAGACAAACTTTCCCTGATAAGCAATAGGCAGTACGGGTTTCGACAACAGAAAAGTACCATTACTCCACTGGAGGATTTCGCTGATTACATTAACGAAACACTCGATAAAAACAAAAGTGCCCTAGCGCTTTTTATTGACCTGTCAAAGGCATTCGATACCATCGATCATTCTTTATTGTTGAAAAACTTATACAGTATGGGGTTTCAGGGTGCTTTTATCAATTTTTTTAGACTTATTTCAAGGATAGATTCTAAATGGTTAAGATAATGAATAACCTTAGTAGCCCGGCTCAAGTCCAATTCGGGGTGCCACAAGGCAACTTTGGGACCTATGTTATTTAACTTTTATAGGAATGGGTTATTATCTCTGCCACTTCAGTCAAAAAAGTTTCAATATGCGGATGACACCGTATTAGTTTTACCACATGAGTAGTATGATGAAGCAATTCCTGTTTTTCAGGGAGACATTTATGTGATAATTAGATGGTTTGCTGCGAATTTTATTTCTGTTAATGTTGCAAAAGCAACACTGATGTGTTTTCGAAATCCGCACAAACAGACTGTAATACCTGCAATTATTTGCTTGCACTCGGTAAAGTGTCTTGATTGTAGCTGTAAACCTTTAGCATACGACAGTTCAGTTCAATATTTAAGCGTCTTTGTTGACGAACACATGCTGTGGAATGTGAAGGTAGAATCTGTTGTAAAAAGACTACGAGTCATATCTGCGTTTTTGTATACACTCAAAAGTATGTGCAGTGTTCTGGAAATCTTTGGCGGAAGCTGCATTACGGTACGGTATTACACTGTACGATCATTGTTCAGAATATAAAGAAAGAGCAATAGATAGGATACTAAAACACATGGTAAACAACATATCATATGGAACTTTATATCAAGTGTTGTAAACTCAAGAGTTGGGCATTTTGTTTATTAAAAGCTTTTTTACATACGCAGCAATAACAAATAACTATTTCAATAATTCCTACAAAACTATCGTAAATAAAAATAGAGATTTGGGATGAACTGAAAGGTATGTCATTCCGAAAATATACACACTGTATGGAAATAAACATAAAATCATTAGATTACATCTTTATTTAACGAACTTCCAGAGTCCCTTATGAATGTACCATCCACTAGGGTATTGAAAAGAAAACTAAAGAATTCGTGTCAAACATTTGAGTTGTAGATATCGTATCCTGACCGTTGTAAACATTTCGTATTTTTGTTTCAGTGTTGCATGAGTAGACTTGGTTATGAGTACCTATGTTTCATGCCCTAATGTGCTCCTTTATTTTATTTTTGTTGCTAATTTTGTGCTTCTTTTATTGTTACGCAGTATTACTTTTCTTTTCTTTTTTCACTTTTAGCGCCGCGGAGTGTTTTTCGTTAACAACATGTATTCCATTTGGTAGCATGGCCTCCCATACAAGCAGAATGCTGGTTTCGTGGGCCAGCTCTTTATCTTAAACGACTTAATTTGAAATAAAACTTGAATTGAAAAAAAGTCGTTCATTTGGTTCAATGTAAAGAAATGCCTAATTGAATATATAGGAGAAACTGGAACAAGTGCACGGAAACGTATGGATCTACATAAATGTCACATTCGTAAACTTGTTCCCGGACCAGTTTTTCGTCACTTTAACTGTACGGAACATAAAGAAGTTTCTCATTTTAGTTTTATTATACTTCAAGGTGGATTTATAACCACCATGAGGCCGGAAAAGTAAGGAATCAAAATCAATTCAGAAATTAAATACTTAACAACTGAAGGGCCGGAACATTTCAAAGGAACATTGCCGTCTTTTTTTCCTTGATATTTAATATATATCTTGTAATCGGTGCCGCGCTGTTTTTACTTATTTTTTCTCTCTTTTTTATTCTTGCTTGATCGTTTCATACGACACAAGCGAATATTGTAACGAATTATCAACAAATTATGACACCAGGTATTGTTGGCTTCAAGTCAACCACATGTCCCAAAACTGGTTTTACCTAATATGACTCCTTTCTTTTACAATTATATAAGGTGTTTTGTTTTTTTAGTATTATAGTATCAAACCATTGAGATAGATATTTATTTTTTTAGATATTGTTTATGTAGTATTTGTTTCAGGCTTATTTGTCTTCACATGACGATTATATATCGATGAAAGAGAACGGAGTTATTTGAGGTTTTTAACGGACTAAGGAAGGACCTATCAAATTCCGAAACGTTTCCTGCCTACTCCTCGATCGCCACACAAGACGTTTCCCTTTGAGGGCATATTTTGGTTTGAATTTTATTACTCGCAAGTGTTTGTTATCTCCCAGGTCAGTTGCTCGCTCTATCTTTATCTCTTTTCTTGCTCTCTCTCTCTCTCTCTCTCTTTACTACTATATATATATATATATATATATATATATATATATATATATATATATATATATATATTACTATTGTTGTTGGCTAAGATTGTTTTGTTTTGTGGTCCTTGTATTTTCTGCTATTGTGTATTTACACGCCTTTTCATGTGTTTATATTTTGCTCCTGCTTGGGCAAGAGAACTGGCCTGCGGTATTGTGAAATAAATAAATAAAGTAATCGTCTCGGTACGATGTACCCGTGGTTTTCACTGCACCCAATAAACTGTCGCAGTTGTGTCGTAGGATCAGCAATCCTAGTGATTCTACAGATCCTTGCAAAACCATTCACCGAACCAAATACACAAAGTGCACTACGGGAGTACTCTGTGAAATGCCCTTGTCATGGGGCTCTGTTTATATCGGCCAGACCACTGATTTCCACTTGGGGGCTGGATGACGCATTCAGCAAACAGGTATGAAGCCACCGGAACTAAGCGGCTTGTCCCGGAAGTGAGTGCTTGGCAGGCTTTGGAACCCTTCCAAGTGCTGGTTCGAAAAGCGTCGACGGCGCTGGATTTTCGCTTGTCACCTCAAGAGAGCCTGCTTGTTGCGCGGGAAGAGCGCATGCAGACCCCAGAAGTATCATGGGAAGCCATTCAATGTAAACATTTTGAGATTCTAGTAGATCAAGAGTGCATATGTCCCAAGTTCAAATGCCTCATTCTTGGGATTTCATTCGGAACATAATTATTAAAACCCATTCAAAGACACAGGAAAGCATAAACCAAAACATCGACCGAATGCACAAGGAAGCCCAGCAGACGCCCGACTTCCGGGACAAGCATTTAACTTCCGGTTGCTTCACTTGCGCCCTGCTCGGAGAGCGGCTTTGCGCCATCCATCCCCCTATAATAGAGATCCAGTGGGCCAGACAGGCAGGTGCTTCAATGATCGTGCGCACGAACATGACGTGGCCACGCACCCTGCCACTCACTGCAGTCGTTGCCCGTGTGCCCCGTCATTCAGCGACAGCAAGATTTTGGCTAGATACCCAGATAATGTTTGTGGAGAGCTACATGAAGCTTTCGAAATCAAAGCAAAGGGCGATAAGCGTACAAGTGACACGTCACTATCATTATTGGCAAATTAGTATTTTTTTTACGGGGTTACAGCGGAATTGGCCGCTGACTGTTTCTTCTACCCCGGCTACATATATGATTAGTTTTTCAAATAAAGGTTGGGCGCAATTGCGCCCTTGTTCGTCTACATTCTTGTCCTTGAGTTTTTTTGTTTTTGTTGTGGCGCTTACTAGCGTATATGAGTATGTCGAAAATGGTCAAACAACAAAAAGAGGGATTCGAAATTAAAACTTTCTCTCCGGCTCTCACTTTTTAAGGGCGGTAATTATTGAATTGTTTTAGAAACTAGATGACGTGAGAGCAAATGACTGTGTGCTGCCGTTAAATACGCCTGTACTTGATACGTGGTTTGTTTGTTTTCAGTGTAGCAAACGAGATAATACAAAAATACTTTGTCAGATCCCTCATAGATATCTTTTTCTTTTTAATCAAAAGCTGTCATGATTATTTTGATAAACCAGGAGAGCACAAAAGGTGTCATGCGTGAATTACGCGTGCGTGACTTTTTATGCCTGGTTACAGGGGGGGGGGGGTTCATGCTGCCATGCACGACCAACTCATGTGCTCCCCTTGTTTATCAAATTGATAAGGACAACTTAAAATTTATTAAGGACACGTTACGTCGTGAGATCCCGTCGGGGGCAACGCTTCGTAATTCGAGAGCCAGTTGCACGCGCCAGCGGTCGCCTAGCTGCTACCGCAGGCTCCTGTGCCGAGCAAAGGCGTCGGGCTGCGGATCGCACGGTGCGGTGTTTGATTTCCACAGCGCCAATAGGTAAATCTCGCTAAATACGATTAGTAAGCTTCATTATGATTACTTATGACGAAGTATGCCTCGTACTTGTATGTTTTATTCAGACAGAAGGTCTAGGGTAGCTATATGCTTTGTATGCTTATGCACTGCCTGCTAGTGGCTGTATATATTGATGTTGTATTGACCTGCAGAGAACAGCCTTTCTTTACACTAAAGCGTAACGATCTTATAGCCCTTAACAAATTTTATCTTAAAGGCCATTCAATTAGAGTAGTTGAATCTACGCTTAT
This sequence comes from Ixodes ricinus, assembly GCA_037355805.1. Taxonomy (NCBI): domain Eukaryota; kingdom Metazoa; phylum Arthropoda; class Arachnida; order Ixodida; family Ixodidae; genus Ixodes; species Ixodes ricinus. The sequence goes on from JAZHYW010058028.1 coordinate 13,850, forward strand.
CTAAAATTTGATTCAGCACAACAATGAGCAACCTTTTTTTAACAGCATGACGAACATTTCTTTGTTTCGCAGGACATATACTTCGAGTTTCAATACCGCTATATGCACTGCAAAAGGGAATTTCGGAACTGTATATTCAGGTGTTTCCTTTTGATCACGGGATTAATAAGCGCCTAGCGTAAGGCTAGAAGCTGGGAACCCCTTAGTCTTTGTGCGTGCTGTGCGTGTGTGTCGTGTGTCTGTGTTTTTGTAATTCAACGATTAGTTACACTAACTAATTTGTGCGTCTCTGTTGCGCATAAAAAATTAGCATAAATAGTTCAAGTGCGATTGCTATAAAACGTTTCCATCTTGCATTGAGCTCACATGCTTCTCCTCTAGGCTGCACTGAAGTTGATCACCTAAATGATGGAATTGCAAAATGTGCGTACTAATCCACAAGGACCAATCAACAGACCCTGAAACTTTCTGTAACGCATTTTGTCTATGCCTTCAGTGGTGGAAGAACAGTAGATAGCGTATTAAACTGGAAGGCGGAGAGGATAGTATGACAATTTCAGGTAATATAATGTGTGGTGGCTGCGGCCACGCTGCTCCGCCAGAGGGCAAGATGCCCGACGGCAGCGCCACGCCAACGGCGGGGCGCAGCTGTGGGGGAGGCGCAGGGGCACTCGGGGGGTGGACGAGGAATAAACAAGACGTAAGAAACCATTCCTTGTGTCTACGTGCTCTTCCGGGGGTGGACCGCACGGACGAGATCCCGGGGCTTCTAAGGTGTGGACAGGAAACCTACAAATGATAGTATAGTAGGTCTGTTTAGTGTATTTTTGGGGGTTCTTTTTTTTCCATTGGAATATATCTTAACCAACTCAGGGAATGCCTGCTCCCACGCTCAAAGTACCTCTGTGAGGCAGATTATAAAGCATGATATGCATATATAATCTGCAGGGATTATAATGCATGAAACATATCATGGTGTTCCTTGAAACTAACAACAGTTTATGTGATCTTCAACACGGGTTTCGACGTGGCTACAGCACAATTTCACAACTTACTGAATTTACTCACGACATCACTCAGTCTCTTGACATCGGCAGCCAAGAGGATGCGATATTCATAGACCTGTCTAAAGCCTTCGATACCGTTCCTCACTTTAAACTTTTGTGCAAACTTAATGGGATACTAAACAACCCTTTCCTCGTTAACTGGATATCAAGTTTTCTTTCATATCGCTCCCAGTATGTATGTTTTAACTCCTCCGATTCTTCTATTGTCGATGTGTCATCAGGTCTCCTACAAGGCTCTGTTCTCGGTCCGCTTCTTTCTTACTCTATATCAACGATTTACCACGTAACATCGCCACTAAAATACGTCTTTACGCTTGACGACTGTGTCCTGTACCACACGACTAATTCCCTAAAGACCATAACTTCCTTAACAGTTCATTTGCAAGCTTCTGCACCTGGTGTAAGACCTGGCAAATGACCATAAACTTTCGCAAAACCGTCTTAATGTCCTTTTCTAAGCGTATGTTTCCTTCCATGTCTACATATTCATTCAATGGCGACACATTAGAAAGAGTTCCTGAATGCAAGTATCTTGGTCTTCTTTTTCTCGCAAGACATGTCTTGGTCAAAACACATTGATTCCACCTGTAACAAAGCACTTAAAAACTCAGCTATCTTCAACGTACCTTCGTGTTACCCCGCAAGAAACCAAACTTTTAACATATAAAACACTAATACGCCCTATCCTTGAGTACGGTTCAACAATATAGAAAATCTGGAAACAATGTGATATTAACATCCAATCCGTCCAAAAGAAAGCAGTACGTTTTATTTTCTGTCGCTACGACAGAGATTTTTCCCCATCCTCTAACCTTTCTGCTCTTAGCTTAAGTCCTCCTTCCAATAGATGTCACACTGAGAGCTTTAAAGCCCTTTACGGTCTGGTTAACTCGCCACGTCTCACCTCATTAAACGCATACATAAGGCTTCACATAGAGTCATCAACAAGGGAGCCACCACATCCTAAACCTTTCACCTTTTTATGCACAGAATGACATGTTCAAATACAGTTTTTTTCCCTAGATCAATTGAACATTGGAATCTGCTACCCGGTAACATCCGTTCATTACCTCCAGACGAATCGCTGTGTGCGGTTGACAGCGGTTGATCCTATTTTACAATGTTTTGTTTTTTCTGTCCTATTAAATATTGAATTCTGTGAATTGTGATTCTTCCCCCCATTTCTGCAATAGCCCCGACGGGGCTGCAGTATGTAAAAATAAATAAATAAATAAATAAATAAATAAATAAAATATGACAGTAATCTAAAAAAAATTGACTACTATTATAGTAATTTACAATATAACTCGAGAGTGTGAACTTCTTAGAACGTGACCCAGGTGTTGGCAACATGAAGACTAGGTAGTTTTATTTTGAGAGCATTCAAGCGCTGTGCAGAGGATAAGACTAAGACCAGTGTATCTAACATTCACTGGCAAAACCAGCGGGGCCTTCTACAGAAGTGACGGATTTAAGGCAATCGAAATTCGCGTAACATATTTTTTCTCAAAACAAAGAGAAAAAATGCTGCACCATAAAAATATCTGGTGTATTAGAAATTCGTATCAATCTGTGTTCTGAATTATATTATAGGACTAACAAAGGTTGGAAGAACATCTCTACGAGAAAATTAGGACACTGGCACTTAGCTGTGGAAGCAACTACTGTCGTTACATTCTTTAATGACCTTCCAGCTCTTAGTAAGCCGTTACCTGTGGTTTTCTTTCTTTTATTTCCGCACTTCTCGCGCCATATTTAACTAATAAATCCGTGCCAACTATTCCAGCATTCAACGATCTCAGGATAAGGGTGAAGCAATACTTCTCACATAAAGTACACCCCTTTAAAAGTGAAACAAAAAACAACAACATTGAGATGGCATATTTTAACACCCCGAAACTATATGTTCACGGTCGCCTTATCAGTTGCAAAGCCACTCCTTCCGAAGTGTATATATTTGCAACAACTTTATTAGATCTGGAAACACCGCCCAAAACCTATTTCACGTCAACAATCGAGCCACCACCTGTCACTCCTAACGCATCACTGATTAGAGCAAGCATATTTACCAACTGCCTAAATATATGCAGAGACAAATAAGGTGACCATGAAGAAAAAGACGAACAAGAAGTCAGTGAAGCCGACCTGGAAAATTATCTTGGTAGTCTACTCTGTACTGGGTTGGCGGTAGTTAAACGTTTATTGAACGATGAGGTGCTGAGCGGTTACTATTTAGGTACGGTGGTAGTAGGGTAGGATCAATGAGGTATCAGAATATGCGACTGAGGCCTGCGCTGTCCGCATAGGGGACCTGGGGAGATGGAGATTAAGGGAGGTGTATAAAGAGAAGGGGGAGATAATAAGAATCTTAAATACTACAGAACTTATTTATCTTGAAGATGCTGCCGGCCAACTTTTGAAGGCCAAAGCATGGTGTAGGCAGAAAAAAAGGTCAATATAGCGAATACATACACATAAAACGTTCAGTAAAACAAGTAAACAGTTTAGTCCTTGGAGCCCATTCTAACAAAGAAGATGTTCATCAATAATTGAACCAGAAAATAAGGCGAGATACAATTCCCGTCACGCTGCTGGGCGACTCATTCCACTCGCAAACGGCACGCGGAAAAAGAAATAGTTTAAAACGTCTTTTCTGCAACAAAACTCACAATTCAGTTTCTTATGCGTGTGTCTTGTGTCACGGATCACGTTATACTGAAGATAGACATCGAACTTTAAAGAAGGTTTGTGATGTATTAGGCTATGTAAGAATTTTAAGCGCTTTACTTTCCTTCGACAGACAACACAGGCAGTACAGCACGCAGCATACAACGGTGAAACATGTGATTATTTTTTATAGGAGTTATAAATGAAATAAGAGAGCGGCGGGTAGACAGAAAGATGTCCTTCTGACACGCCCGTCCTGTTGTTTCGCGCTATTTTATTCAGGACGTTAAATGTAGTATTTTTGAACCCTTAACTGGTCTATGTAGGTCCCATAAGATGTCAGCATATTATAGTCTAACCTATCCTATAAACACGACAATGTTCACGTACACCAAGGTTCATCCTCTACGAGAAAAAGTCAAGGTCTGCTTCTCTTTGAAAAGGAAAAAGTTTTAGTGTCCTTCTTTTTCATATGATTCGTCCCGTACACCAAGCACCCTCGCCAGATAGAAAAGCCGGATCTAGACACGCAAGGAAGACTTCGTGTTTAACTTTTTTTTGAAGTCATGAATGGCAAAGTATTAGCAGATGTGATGAATTGTTTCGATGGAGTCCCAGACTTGGACTCTCTGGCGCTGTGGCTTTTCCAGTCCGGCGGTGGCGGAAACGTCGCGAAGTGACGAGTATCTGGCTCAACGGGACAAATTGATTTTGTCAGTTTGTTATTTTGTTCGCACGAACGAAATTTGACTGTCTTAATTAGAGTACAAATTTCGGAGAAACACGCTTGTGAACCGTGGTTAAAACGAAACACAAAAGCACAATTGTATAGGGAATGGGATATAGCTAGTAGATGGAATAGATACAAGTACCCTACTTGGTCTATTAGTAGGAACACGGCATGGGCGCTTTGTTGCATCTTGCACAGTCTATTCATGGACACTGCTGCCCTACATAAAAACTTTCCACCACTGTAGTAGCTTTTATGGCAAACGTTCAATAATAAAGAGAAAACATGCAATCGCTTGTTCGCGCTAACAGTGCCGCCCTGTTTACATGTGCACAATGTAGTCTTACTGGCGGCGCGACGCAGTACTGAAATGCGTTTTTAGGCTCATACACATTTTTCGCAACAGACAAGACAACCACTATGCGCCAACGGTTTTAGTATGCGCATAGAAAGGAACGACGTGGGCATACCGAAATAGCCCCCAACTGATGCGAGGAAGTATTAAGAAACCGAAAGAGGCTTACCCTCTTCACAGGAGCTGCGAGATTAATGTCCTGCTGCGACAGCAGTATTCTGCGCCGCATTTGCTTTACAGCCAGCCTCCGTCTGCACAAACACAACGCCGAATATGAAACACCCGTTAACAAACAACAAGGCAAATGGTCAGTTTAAACAAACTTAAAATGTCGAGAGACAGAGTAATCGAGCAAGAAACAGATTCGGATGGGAAGAAAGGAAGATACATGCCCCACACAAAAGAGGATCCTTCTTTCCCGCTTGCTCGAGGAGCTCGGGACGTCGTTCCTGGCGCTCCTTGCGCCAAGATGTTCCATTGGCGTAAAAGCCACTCCGGGGCGGCCCTGATTTCGGATGTTCTACATTTTTAGGACGTAGTTTAACGACCGCCCGAAAGGAGAAAACTAAAATCGAAGCAAGCGCCAACAAAAACGACGACACCACAAGTCGGAAATAGAAAAAAAAAAAGTAAGACGGGTCTCCAGGATTTTATTCAGACGAAACGAGTGCTCGAGCTTCCACATCTACGCGACTGTGATGTTTGTTTTCTTTCTTTTTCTTGTTTTTATCATTTCATGGGCCGTAATCCTCTCACAGCCGAGTCGACAGCAATAAACCTTCCGCTTGACATCGCCGCTCTCTTTAGGGTCTCCGTGTTACGTTATTTTGCTTTTATCTCATTCTAGTCCACTCAAGATTCTCGCTCTGGATTCCATGCGTTCGGTAGGCTTTTGTGAAGGGTCGATAGTAAAACGACTGCTGAATTTTCTTTAAAAAAAGATGTGTACAACAAGATGAACATGACTGCTACTTGGCCCATTGTTGAAATTTTTTTTTAAAAATCTGACAAATACGCAAAAAAGAGAGAATAGAATCAACAGGTCGCTTTCCCAAAACTACGAAGGATGCCTCATTCAGACAATTCCTTCTTTATGCAATTGTGTACGTCTCCCAGTGAGTTGGCTTCTAGCTTGAAGTTATGCGCGTTTCGAGACCACAGGTCTGCTTTATAGACCATTGCGAAAATACTCAGCACCTCCTGACGATTTTTGGACGCTCATACGGTGATCCAATGTAGCGCATTCATGTTTGATAACAGTTTGAGAATTCAGAACGCAACAAAAGCAGGACACTAACAAAACAGGGTACGCATTGGCTCTGTGATGCATTCGCTTTGTTTTCTTTGTGCTCTGAACTCACAGTGGTCACTTGTAAGAGAGAAGGAACTGAGTCACTTTCAGGAGCGGTGTAATGTAGGATTGACGACAGGCCTTGTGGATATTTCAGGAAAATCTATTGAAAGTTCGAGATCGCCAACCAAGGCTGCATCGAAGGAATGCGCGCTCATGAAAAAGCCGCAATCACGTGAGTTGCCGACTGGCGATTTTGCAAGTGAAAACCGCAGATCGGTGTTTCGTTGTTTTGAGAACTCCGGGAAATTGGGATGACTGAACATGTAAAAACACGAACAGGGCGTAAGAAACTAGGTTAAGAGCAAGTAATTTTCTGGGTGAACCGTCTACAGCCATTGTAGCAGGAACCTGCTCATTTTATTTATAAACTTATGTATTTACCCTAGAATTCTTTTGGCCGTCGCATAGGGAGAAATTATCAAGGACATAATGCACGCATACATTATGGTCAAGCGATGGAAAATAAGTGTTTATAAGGTGTTTTCACGAAATGCCTTTTCACTTTCGGTAAGTCGCGTCCCTCCATCTTGATGAACAGCCTCCACCACTTTCCCCATTTGCTTGCACGAAGACGACTAGTTATTTGCGTCGTTTTTGGCGTTGATGAGGAGTTGAAGCACGGAGAGGGGCTCCGTCGAACGACAGAACGCAATAAGTAGAACAAGGAGCGGGCTGCATAAACCCAAGCTTACTATCCTTTTTTTTTTTTACCTTTCGAAGTCGTTAGGGTGGCATCTATATAGTGGGGTTCGATTTTGGTCAGCGCGAGAGCAAACAAAGAAACCTAATTTTTCTCGCAAAAAGTGAGCTGATATTGTTAGCAGACTGTTTGTCTGCTAACTAAAGCAAGGAACAGGGTATGTCTGTTACGCAGAGTCATTCGTGGACGACAATAAAAGAGGAAAGCACCAACAATCGCCTGGTGACTAACCAATAAAAAATGGATCATTTACTACAATCCAAATGCCCCGGCAAAGTGATATCGGACGTAGGCTAAAATAGCGATCGTCTACTATTTCAAGGTGGAAGGGATTGACGACCCGTGGTTCTTTCGCAAATCTCAAGTTGTTCCGCTGCCTTACAGAAGCTGGTATTAAGCGGAAAATGATGGAGCGCTAGGGACAAGCGCGTGAAGGGCAACTAGACCTCTCTCGCCATCTATACGTTGGTGAAAACGTCCCCCAAAACATTGCCCTAATCTTGGACTTGCGAACAGGTCGAAAGTTGTTTCTTGGTCGATAACGTGCGACAAGCCGAAAGCTGAGACGCCACATCCAATAAGCAGACGGGAAAGATCTCACTCTCATCCATGATCGAGACCGGACCCTGGGGCCATTTTGGACGCCGACGGGTCGACCTCTCGAGTGCACGCTCGTCTGCAGTCGGGGGAAAAAGACTTGTACGTATAAAAATCAAGAACCAGACGATGAGTTTTTTTGTTTTTTTTCTGTTTCTGATTTTTCTGGTAGGCGCGGACCATTACGAGGTGAAAGAACTTGAGGGACTGGAAAGCACCGGCTCCTCGCTAAGAACAACATTGAGAGAAGGTTCATTAACATAACGTCCGAAGATATTTCGAGCAGGAAGAGCGTTAAGCGAAATCACCTTATATGTTAATGAGCATTAAAAAAAAGAACAACCTAGACGGTGCAGAACAAGATGTATTAAAAGCCGGTGCCTGAATGGTTCATGCACGAATGAATATTTTGGCTGAGATGATCACATTATTTCATTGAATAGGTTGTTTTATTCGGAGGTGTAAAAAAGAACATAGAAGTTTTACTAACAGTTTATTCGGGCAGAAGTGGGAAAGAATTAAAACTAATCATCCACACTAAGCAAAATACGTTGAGCCTGCTGAAGGAGATACCCTAAAAGGTGGGAAAAAAGAGGGCTGTGTGAAAACGACAAGCAAGCCACACAAGTCTTTCGGTATAGATATACAATAAGTAGGGCCATCCTTTTAAACTAGTCATGTTGAAAGTTCGGAAGTAAAGTTGTAGAAGTGAATTATTAGAATTAAAACGTAGACATAGCGGAGTGAATTTGCTCGCTCCGACAAAGACTTCAACGTGGATCTGATAAGGTCAGGGTTGTCCCCCCAGAGCGCTGCAGCGGTGGTGGATACCAAAATTGTCTGCCAAAAAGTGCTTTGATACGTCCGAGGAAATTTGTTTCTGCTTCCTGTACTAGTGAATTAAGCTGTAGGTTATGCCCAAGCGTTGCTTCCCAGTGCGAGCGGCTCAGAGACTTGAATGAAGGAATATTTGGCGGCGGCCTCTCCGCTGAGTTCTACCGTCGTCAATGCATTTATAATGCAAACACTCGTACTTAAAAATAAAGCAAAGCGAACTAGAAGCAGCTTTCGGTCCGAATGTGTCGGAAGAATGAGCTACGGCCTATGGGATAAAACAAATGACCTCAGCACATGGGAGTCCCAGAAAATCGCGCCTACTTCGCTTGCGTTGAGACCGGTGGCTCAGTAAGTCAAGCTTTTGTCAAGACCTTGTCTAACGGGTGAGATTTGAGTTTCTAACAAGTATTCCTACCAGCGTTTCGTTTACTGAAGCAAATTTAAAAAAAAGAAAGTATCACTGTCACACACCTGCTTGGAAAACAGAGACAATAACAGATCATTACGCACTTCTCGAAGATTGTCTGGGCAAACTACCAAATCTTTACACTTGGCAAAAACATTGCGTCGTGTTGGCATCGACTAGTTATTTTTATTGTTAGAACAATAAACAATGTTTTATGTTTAAGATTTGTTTAAATAAAAATCTTAAATATAAAAAAATGCTGTGAAAGGCATTAAGGATGACGAAAAAATCGCAATCAAAATATACATGCCTAGGTACACTCGGCAAACCTACATGATATATCTGAAAGTCAACCGAGAGACAAAATGAGAGTTTACAAAATTTTACTTATTTCGTACAACCTTTGTGAAGCTCGGTTTCAAGAAAACCGTGTGCGACAGCTTGTACTGCGCGAATATCGATCTTTGTCTTTCTGCTCTGAATCGATCCCGCACGGAAGACATTACTTAACGAGATATTAATTTTTGTTCGTGGACATGCGACACGTTTAGAAAGGCCAGGGTATTTAAGGTTGCATTTGCGGTTTTGTCGCATCAACGCTATCGAGTATACTGCGATCCACCTTTCGTCCGGCCGCAGTAGATGTGTTACGTGAGCTCAGAGGGAGGGGGCGGAGTGATGTGCGGAAAGCGTATCAGGTGCTACGTTCACAGAGCTGGGTTGGCTGGGATGGCACGAAGCG
>JAZHYW010058030.1:0-18721 GCA_037355805.1 Ixodes ricinus
TCGAAGGTCTGCGTAATTTTAAACTGATCTTCCGCCCTTTTGTTGAAATATAGCGAAGTGGACACTCCTTGGTTTGCTGTGCTTCATTACCAAAAGTGAATGAGACTTTTTACACATTATATAAGCTATATTTAATATGCTTATTTACCGAACAGTTACATTTTCTTAATAAGACACTAAGTTCGTTCTGTTTCTTCTTTTTTTAAATCTGACTTTTAATTCGTTCTTTAGACGGAACCACTTCTTTTTTTGCTAACGTAGAGTAAATATTTTAGCCAAGCGTCTCTTTTAAATTTAGCAAAACCACATTTTACTGTAGTATAAAATTTCTCTTTTATCTCTAGTTCAAGTACAAAAAAAGAAGATTACAGTAGGGTGTGCAACTCAGTTGGTTGCATCGAAAAGGGCAGTGTCATTTCTAGCTGCAACACTGCAGGGAGGGGCGGGTTGTCTTGGCTTTTCCTCCCAATATACGAATGATATTGATTAATCGATTGAATGATTGACATTGTGTATTTTGACAGAAGTGTCAAGGCGGTTGGGACAAAGGGTGATTGAAATCACCTGACGAGGTGCCAACCGCAAATGTATGCTTCGTCTCACGTTAGTACGGACTATTGTTAGCCGCGCGTGCTAAGAGCGCGAGCTAATTACTTTGAATGAAGCCTCGGCGGCTGCACGAGCGCTCGTGCAGCGAGTGCTCCCGTCAAGGCAGTCAAGGCTAGCCGCTCGCGCTAGCACTAGCCTTCGCGGTTAGTCCATGCTAGGGTGAGACGGAGTAGTACTCAGGCGGCAGAGTTACGAATTTGACACTGAAAATAACAGAAGCCAGTACAGACTGCACACATTACGAGGTTATAGCGGCAAGATGTTTAGGTGGCGCCCTCCTATGTTTCCCTCTCGTGACGTCATTACCTTACGAACAATAAGTTCGTTGGTGTTTGTAACGAGCGTGGTGGAAGCTTGAAATCATTGCGCTCTGAAACCAACGCTGCCCACACCGCCAAATTCGAAGTTCTTCCATTCCTCTTATTTCCGTCGAAGAGAAATCCTTCGTTAATATTTTTTATATTCGATACGAATGACACGGCACTCTTGGATTCTGAATTATTATTCCGAGACCCACTGATAACTTATAAAATACGTGTCTTATTGCCTTCGAGCTCTTGGTTGCATTCCTCCGCGTTCTTAGCGGCCAGTTACCTGCTGAGCAATAAGAAACTGTACAACCCTCGCCCTTCTTAAAAAAATAAAAGGAAAAAAAAGATTTTTTTTGTTTAGTTACGACTGTTACGACAGGCACGCCTTAAAATAAATCTTCATCGAAAAAACATATTTTTTTTTGCCCTATATTTATGTTACAATACGAATTTTTTTTTTTTCAAACCGAAATTATACTTTTGTGGGATGATGACGATTTATTTATTTATTGATTTATTTACAGATACTACTACTTTCTTATGTCAAGTTTTGTAGGACTAGACCGCTTTTTGGGGGTAGAACACAAGGAAATGCAAAAAAGAACACAAATAAAAGGGAAAAATAAGGATGAATGAAGGAGGCACGTAGCGTTTATATCCAACAAAGTGTGCGCTCTGAGGTCCAGCGAACTCAGAGCGCACACTAGCTGAGTACAAACACTATCGTCATCATCCCACAGGGGTACAAGCGATATCGTCATCATCCCACAGGAATACAATTTCGCTTCTTCTCGCAAATAAAAAAAATTCGTATTGTAGCATTATGGTTAGGCAAAAACAAGGACGAAAACAAAAATTATTTCGACGAACGTTTATTTTAAGGCATGCATGTCCTAACGAGGTAGAAAAAGAAATTCTCTAGGTTTAGTGTGTCTGTTGCCTCTGTACACACGACGGAATAATAACCGTTTATATCGCGTAAATTAATCAGATTAGTTATTGAATAGTTTGGTCCGCATTATATACTCTCCGCGGGTGACGCGATTGAACGCGGCAAAGGGGCTGGATGCTTTATGCCGCAGGGGCGGCACGGCAATCCCTGCAAACTTAACAAACGCAAGGTGTTGTGCGTCCCATTCACCTTATTGGCGCTCCCCAGCCAATGAGAATGCTGCCGAGGGGACTCCGTACAACGAATCACGAACAGTGAGATTAATAAGCCACACCCCGTGATTCTTTAGCTGTCAGTGCCAGTGCACGATAAGCCACGACTTTCTCTTTATATGTGAGAAAGAAGCATCTGCACTTCCTTGTACCTGTTTTCTTTTCTTCGTGCGCGTGTATCAATGCGCAAGTATGTCACGTGACTGTGTTTAAGGAAAAGGGAGCAGGGAGTCCACTTTCATACAAGCTCTGGCGTGGGGACTGCCGAGCAATGCAGTAGAAATGCCAATCACTGGTCATTCTTTAATCGGCTCAATTAACGAAGCAGGTCTAGAGGAGTCATTTTCAAATGGCCACGCTGTCCCAGTGGCTGAAGGCGTTTACCAGGTTTGCTACGAAGACACGAAGTTACGAATTCGAGCAGGATATCTATGGAGCCTTTAAAGCTGGAAGATGCAACTGAGTGCGAAAATTCAATTGTATAAGCCCCTCGAGATTCGCAGCACGTAAACCTCAAATTAACCACATTTTCCTTTAAAAACAAAACAGTAAATGATATTAGCGTTTTGGATAAATAGCGCGAAATGATTTTCGAATGTTCCAAGCTTCGTGCAATTTTCAGTTCTTGTTTGGCTCTCTAGCGTGTGAAGAGAGAGCCTCCCGGCACGGTCCGTTATCTTTGACGCTTGCCAGGACAGTAGAGAGTTTTAGTAGATCTTCCGATACCTGCGATAAGGACATCCGATACGATGCAATGCATGCGCAAAGGCGTCGGCGAAATATCGTGTATCGTTATCGGAGTCGTTGGAACCATTTACAAAAACTCGTAGTATTTGATACTTCTCCGCACGATCGCGAGCCCTCGACATCGGGAACCAGCCCAAGAACTAGCCTGCTCTTCGTGCCTCGGGTGGCAACCCACTAAAAGAAGTACACGTCCTCGTTTCTCGTTTGTCGAGCCGCTGGAAATGAAATCCGACGCCCGTCCGGTGAGTGCGTCGCGGTGCGGCGCGCACCCCGGGACCTGCCCGCGGGGACGTCGGACGTGCGACAGAGTCCTCGGCGTTGGCTCACCTTCCGGAAGCCGAAGAAGTATCCACGGTCGCCCGGTGGGTCCCGCTGCCGGTGGTGGTGGTGGTGGCCGGACGCCGCTCGCCGTCGTTCGATCGCGTCGTCCCATATTCGCGGCCCGTCTGGCCGCGCAGGGCCGGAGGTGGCCCTTGGGCGCCACTCTCCCACCCTCCCTCTCCCGACCCTCTCCCGAGCTCATCCCTGCCATGGTCGGTGGCACGCGGCACGGCAGCTCACGCGCGCGGCGACCGGGCCGGTGGCGCAGGACGGGCAGGCTCTTTTGCCGCCGCAAACAGCGCTAACGAAGCAAACCCCAGCGCACACTCGTCGATCCTGATCTGTCCAGCGCACTGCGCCTCCTTCCCGTCATCGGAGTTTCTCCTTCTGCCCTTGTTACTTAACCCGTTTGATTAATTTTTTTCCTTCTCTCGTCCGTTCTCCCGCAGGTCGCTCGCTGTAGGTATGGCGACGGAATTTCGCTAAATGAGGGGGAAAGTCGGATTCCTGAGACAGTTCCTTTATTTTTGTTTCTTTCGGGGTGTTTCCTCCATTGCAACTCTGACTCGTCCTTGGTGTCCTGCCACTGCGAAGCGTCGCAGCGACTATTTTTGGCCGGATAAAACACTCCAGTACGTCCCGTGCGTGCGAACGTGCGAGTGTTTTTTTTTTCTTCCTTCTTTATTCTTTATCGCTCTTTGTTTTCATTTTTCTCAGTGCGACGGTCCATTCACACAGGAGCGTTGACTGTGATCGACTACGTTGCCGGGACTACGCCGCGATGCTACAGCGAGTTATCACAGCAACCGAACGGCGCAATTCGCTTCGTTGTCATCGGTAACTGTCGTCGCGTCTCAGCGTAAGCGTTCTCAACGCAGTCCAGAGTCACTAGAGAGTTTTAGGGAACCGTTTTTGGCCATCCGATGCGGTACGATGGGCCCTCCTGTACGAAGTGCGCATATGCGAGTCTTCGGTAGTAGCGCATGCGCAGTCTGAACCGGAGGGCACATCGTACCGTATCGGATGTGCAAACACGGTTCCCCAAAACTGCCTACTCTCTGAATGGCTCGTATTCACCCCGGTCTCCGTCTGCGCGGGGACGATCATGAAAGCAGAAGGGACGGTCTCGGAAGCATGTACTAACATGCAATTGCAGAAGTGTTGTAAGTTGGGCGAGTGCATGTTACGTTCACCATAACATGCAATTCTGGCGGCTCGTCTGTATTCCGGGAAGTTCAGCGTGTAGAAGATATCTGGCTGCTCGCGACGTTGATCGCGGATAGTTTCGCTCCCGGCTTATCGTCCGGGCCAACTTTGAATCGACTGGGTGGCATCTTATCCAAATTCGAGGTCTCGAAATGAACGCGCGATCCAGAAAGAATGGCCGTATGGCCCGTATCAACAAGGTGGCAAGCAGAGACGACGTAGCCGCACTGTTGGCCGTGGCACTTGAGGCCTGCAACTGGCAGATAGATGCAGCCCTTGAGCAGGCTTCTTCTTCTCGTCGCAGCTTTCTCGATAACAGGCTGTAGTCGTGGTCTATTGCAGCCGAAGCGCCGACAATGGTGTTCTTCCTCTCGCGGGCCGCCCGCGCCCATCGCTGGGTGCGGGCCGGCGTGATGGAGGCTTGGCTCTGAGTCTTCGCAGCTTGACCATCTCATGCCGTCGAAAGAAACCCGAAAGAACGCTCGCTTCGGGGAGCTCGCCTCTGGCATTTAGCTTGATCTGCACTTTTTTTCATCGCCAGTTTAATGTTGAGGACCTTGACCTCGGGGTCGTATGAGTTGAAAGTGGACGGTGGTGGTTGCACAGAGAGGGCCGCGATCGGGTCCTGGCGCCGAAGGTCGATACGATTAAGCCTTCGATCGCCACCCGGCGCGCCCTCTCGTTACCGTCTTTTCCCGCGTGACTAGGAATCCACTCTACGCTTATGGACAGCGGTTTCGGGTAGCGTCGTTCCAGTTCATGCGCTAGCCGGAAGATCTGTCCGACTGCGGCGTGTGCCTTGACTTGCGTCCTAAGTGCCCTCACGGTTGCGCATGGGCGTCCGTGAAGACGCGCAATTTGTGAAGTGCATCTCTTGATCACGCAGCAGCGTCCTTGATGGCATCTACTTCGGCTTCCTGCGCGGATCCCCATCGTTACTGTTCCTTGCTCTGAGGTTACGTGTTCGTAATGCCACGCCGCCGTGGTTGCCACTCCATCCTTGAACGCGGCGTCGCCGTATACTCAAAGTTCGTCGTCCCCGCCGCCTCCGCTCTTTTCGTGCCAGCCGGGCAAACGTGCGTCTTCTGCCGGCGTTCGTCGTTGAAATCATCCTTCCCGAGATTGGACAGGCCTGGGTGACCGTCGTCTTCTGCCACGTGGGATGGAATCCGGTATCAGTGATTGAGCGGTCTGCGCACGCAGAGAGCTACACGGGGGCATGAGTTCTGTTAGGGCCCTGCCCTGTCGGGTGTGCGCCTGCTTGGCACCGCACGTTCGCTCCTGATTCCGCTCGATCTCTTCAAGGGAGAGCATCGGGACGGCCTCGTGCAGTAGGTCCAGGCGCGTGCACTTCAGCAGGCCTGAGATGCAGCGTCGTGCGTTGTTCTTCAGTGTTTCAAGTTTGGCCCGCTGAGCGGTGTGGAGTTTGTAAAAACGCAGGCCGTACGCGACCTTGGATATAAGGGCAGCTTGGACCACGGCCCTCGCTAATCTTTCTCCGAGCCCCCGGCCCGTGTCGCCAAGCTTCGGGCGATCGGAAGTCCATTCTTCCACGTGCTTCGCATACGTTTGATCCAGAGCGGTTTGGTTGCCGCCTGGGGGATGTCCACCCCTAGAATGGAGTGCTCGACCACTTTGTCGATCTTCTGACCGTCAAAGCGCAGGTCCGCGTCGACGTGTTTCCAGCCCTTGCCAAAGGCAAAGTATCTTGTCTTTTCGGGTGACGGGCGTAGACCGGCCTCCTTCAGGAAGTCGCTCGCCACGTCAAGGGCCCTTGGGGTCGTTGTCTCGGGAGGGGCGCTTTGTTACACCCATAGTCCACGCCATGATGTCGTCCACGTAGACTGTGACTGCCAAGTCCGGGTGACGACGGCGAGCCGCCATGGGTGCGGCGCCGTCGCCAGGTTGAAGGGCACCGGCGAGAGCACTGCCCCTTGTGGGACGCCTATTTCATTTGTCTTCTCTTCGCTGCTGCAGTGCTTGCCGGTCTTGACCAGGTATTTTCGTCTGCTCAGGAAGGCCTTGATGAAGTTCAGGGTCTGCCCTCGCACGCCCAGTTTTCGGGCCGTGTCAATGACCGTCGCGTGAGTTAGGGTGTCGAAGCTTTTTTAATGTCTACTGCATTCCACCAGAAGTTGTCGGTAGCAATGCGTTGGCCGGTTCACTAAGTACTCACGAATGAGGACTACGCTGTCCTTCGTACGTGCGTAAAGGTTCTTGCGGAACCGGCCGGGATGCAACACTTCTCTTTTATGCTCTGATTATCCAGTCGATGCGCGAGCACCATAGGCTCCATCAGTTTGCTGAGAATAGATGTGAGCGAAATAGGGCGCACGTTGCTCGCGCAGTCCGGCTTCTTCCCTGGTTTGGGTATGGGGCACACCGAGGACAGTCTCCACTTGTCCGGTATGTTTCCCTCGTGCCAGGTGTCGTTCGATCGATTTTAGCAGGCTTCGTTTGGCCATCTCCGGGAGGTTCTTGAGCATGGAGTTGGTAATCCCGTCGGGGCCCGCCGCGCTTCGCTCGTTGCCCTCTCGATGGCCGCCTCCATTTCCCACATACAAAAATCCGCTGCGTACTCTTCGGTTTTCGACTCTTCGGGTTTATACATTTTGGGGTCTGGGCTGGTGGCCGACTGCGGGAAGAAGACATCTCCGATCTCGTCCAGTATTTGTGTGACTTCCTTGCCTTACGCCAGGGCCATGTTCGGTGCTGTATTGCCGCCCTTGCTCTTGCCCAGCATCGCGTTACAGACAGGCCAGATGCGTCTGAGTGACTTCCGCTCGCTGAACTCTTCGCAAGATCTGATCCAGTCGTCCCTGCACAGCCTGTTGGCGTGTCGCTGCGCCTCCTTCGCGTACCTGTTGGCCTTGCGAATATCCAGTCATTTGCGGGTGTGACGGTAGCGTCTCAGGTGGCTTGGTTCTCTTGCGCCATAGGAATAGTAATCTGGTGTCACGGAATGGGCGCTTCTTTTTCGATTAGGGTCTCGACTGTGGCGGCCTTGGCCGCGTCCCTAATCAATTTCATTAGGTCATCCAATTTCGTGTCCGCGGATTCTTCGAGAATGGCGCGAAAGTCGTCCCACACTGTAGTCTTTGCCGTCCTATGCTTCTTGTGTCGCTTTGCCCTGCCGACGATTCACAGTTGAATAGGGTGGTGATCGCTGCTCCACGCGACCTCGAAAACTCTCCATTCCGTCTTCCTTGCAGCCTGCGGGTCGGCCCAAGTTAGATTAGGCGTGGTGTCTTGTTGGTTGATACTGGGCGCGGTCCGCGTCTTAGGTGCCCTGGTTCATTGATCAGCACGAGCCCCATATCGGTGGCACTGCGCAGTAGCTCGGCGCCTCCTGCTGACGATTTTGCGTAGCCCCATTCTTCGTGTTCGGCATTAATTTAAACTCCGACGAAAATCACGTGCTTCCTCTTCTTGTCGTACTCTCATACCAGCTTCTCCACCCAGCCGTGGTCGATCTCCGATCTTGTTTTCCTTGCCGTCGAAGTCCTAGGTCGGTAGTACACTCTGACACCACCAGGATCGGGCCGTCGCACTCGCTCTCCACCTGGACGGCCACTATCTCTTGCGAGTCGGTGCACCATTCTCGCGTGTCCACTTGCTGTTGGGGTAGGTCTTTGCGTACCAAAATAGCGACTTGCGGTTGCACTCTGGTCTTGCCTTTAACGGTAAGCGTTACGCTCCTTTGGTCGTACTTGATGTAGCCGGTGTTTACTAAAACAGCATAACAATGAAACATAACAATGCCAGGTGTTTACTAAAACAGCATAACAATGAAATTGAAACTCGCCTAGCACGTTCTGGGTACAAGCCAGTGACACAAGCGCTTCGCTCTGACCAGTGCTTTGGTCGCACGAGGAACGGCATTCGAATCGTCATCTTCGATATCTCCGATCAGAAACAAACAAAAACATTCTGTTTGCTGTCCCCACAGCTGAAGCGTACCGCTAGAAGCGTGACTGTTCAATCCCCGCCCCAATAGCGTCTCCTTTTTTCACAGATTTCGAGCTTGCGGGTGATGTTTTGAATGCAGAACAAGGATCTTCGCACATATTCATGAGTAATAAAAATAAAGCAGTATTTATTTATTGCAAATCTGACTGTGGTATATTACGTGGCCTTCAATTTATTTTGATCGTCTACATGCACAGGAAGTTACTGATCCAGTGCTCTTGCAGTTCTTGCACTCCCTCTTGGTTTTTCAGATGTCCTTCGTTCGTTTGGCACGCATATCCCTCATGGTGAAAAGCGTCGACGCTGTGTTCGCGCTAAGAGTGTCCAACAGAGCACCTAAAAGCATACATGGAGCTGATTTAGCACTGTGTTTAATGCCACAAATATGAAAGAAAAACCCCGCAATCGGCCAATTATTTCGTCGGCGTTACTGGGAAATGTTGAGAGTTACCCAGTACATACAAATTAACCGGGATATTTGCTCCTACAATCAAACCCAGAGAGAAAACGCACTCCCTTTTCCCCATAGAAACGCATTACCGGAAGTCAATTTTCGACTGTTTGCTGTCTGTTTTAATTTGCAAGAGCACATCACCCCCAGTTGAACATCTAGCGTACATTCAGCGACGTATATGTAGAGAGTTTGGCCATACATTGGGAAGTATAGAAGACAAATGAGGAGGCGCCATTGGCCGAAAGCGGACTGGGCGTGTTCTAGGGCGTCTTCACAAATTCGAATGTGGACAACCAGAAGCCGGAAATAATACCCTGGCAGTGGTCGCGAGAAACGAAATTAATAAGTGCGCCGCAGTAACTTTCGATGACTGAAAATATGGCGCACGTGATGTTTAAATCACGGTCATCCAAGATCATGTTGGAACAGCGCAACTATACCCGTTTTCACCTCAAGAAAACCGTAAGTTTTGCGCATTCTTCATACGCCGCGCGAAATAGTTCTCGCCAGGTTTGGTTGTGGGAGGCACATGCGATGCTTTTGGCGTTTGCAACGTGTACTCCTTGATAAGATAACGTGTATCCACTCCAAAATTCTACTAAATATATCTTAAATCTCCACCTAAAGGTGAAAATTAGTAATCATCCGCGAGAAGCCGGACTTTTTTCCTACGGTTCTTGAGCTGAAAACAGGTATAGCAGAACGATCGACATAATCCATATGCCAGGCGCCGAGGCCAGGAATCTGCCGTCCGAGCGGTCACACACTGTCCGAGTAAAACAGAGTTCGAGCGGCACATTCGTTTCCTACATCTTTCTGCATGATCATAATGAAAACATCACGTGCACCCTATTTTCAACCAGGAAAGGCTAGTAGGTTTAACTCTTACGCGCTTAATAAAACCATATACCTGCGATTTAAACTGTTTCTCGCTACCACCGCTAGGGGATTCTTTTCGGCTTTAGCTTGGTTAAGAGAGAGAATGTCAAGCCCTCTTTCTGCGTCTGGTGCACGGCCTGCAGCTCTGCCCGCACCTCCTCTGACCAAACTTTCTCTATTCACGGCTCTGCGAACATTATAATACTCTGGGCGATGACTCAAATCAGCTTCTATCGCACGTGATCAGATCGAGGTAGAGAGTCTAGGGAGAGAGTGTGATCGCTCGGCGACATCACGTCGGACAAACACCTTAGTTGGTCAGAGGCTGGGTGCGCGAGCCAAGAGGAAGTCCGAGCACGCGCACTAGGCAGAATAATCGATTAAAATAAGCCTTAATGAAAAAAAGAAGAAGAAGTAAATCAAAGTCGCGTAGAAAAAGAGGGTGGGAGTGCAAAAGGCCACACCGCGCGCTTAATGTATTCACCACCGGTGTGGTACACTATTAAACAATGTGTCCCCCTCCAAAAGACTAAAACTTTTTTTTTTTCATTTAAAAAATAAACGACGCATCGCCAAAAGCTTATTTTCCGCCCAAATATAGCGCTAGCGGTCGGAACTGAACATTTCAGAGCTGGCGTAACTTTGGTTTATAAGTTATATGTTCTTTACTGAACATTTCAATGGAAAAATTGAGCCCGTTTTTGGCAACTGGAGCCTTTAAGCATCTGAAGTCCAGGGCTTCGTCAGCCACCATTTTACCATTGAAAATGATAGAAAACCTGTTCACACACATACGCTTGACTACGACCGACTGAGACAAGTCCGGTTTTTAAGCCTCTTGGGATTGCTGCGCAGCTGGTCGTAAGCCGTCACGAAAGGCTTAAAAGACGGTCTTGTCTCAGTCGGTCAGAGTCAAACGCAAGCGTGTGAATGGGCCTTTAGCTCTAAAACTGTAGCCCCTGATTAGGACCGCTAGCGCTAACCAGATGCCACAGTTTCAAAACTAGCCTTTGTCTTATTAAAACGTACGTGATTTTCTAAAACTTTCAATGGAAAATGAGGACCATTTTTGGTAACTGGTGCCATTCAGCTCCATGTATTCGAGGCTCCCGCTTTCCACCATTTTCTCATTGAAAATGTCAGAAATTCACTTAATCATAACATTTGAATCAGATAATACTTATCTCTGAAAATTTGGCATCTTGTTTGGAGGCGCTACATTTTGGCAAAGAATAAGCGAGCGTTCGGCGATGCGTATTTTATTTTTGTGGAAAAAATATTTTTTTTTTACATTTTGCACGTTTAGATATTTTTCTGTAGGAAGTTTAGACATTTTGAAAGTACAGACGCGTACACGTATCCCTTTTGAAAGCGTCTACGCCAATAAAACCTCTCCAGGGAATAAAAAAAGTAATAGGGCCGAATTACACGCTTGCCAATAGACTACTTTCAAAACTCCCGGCACGCAACACTGCGCGCATTGCATTATGAGACCTGGTTGGCCAAAGAGTGTATAGGCATGGTTTCGGTTTGTACTGCTCCGTTGACGAAGTAGTGCATCTTAGCACTATGAAAATAAAGTCAGCGCATTGCACCCCTTCATCTTCTTGACAGCCCACGTTGAAACACGGATCTCCAGTGGCGGTAAGGGCCTGCCTGGGCTTAGCGACGAGTAGAAGAGACTGCCGGCCGCGTGCCCCTGGCTACCACACTCAATTGCAGCATTGTCCTACCGGCTCACGGATAATTTAAGAAGCCTAAGACATTGAGGAGACGATGGAACAGGATGAACCACGTCCCCAGTATACTTCTTCCATGTGAATATTAGACCTGTGTTTATATACGTAATTTCCACAGGTACTACCGTCGTTGAGCTTTTAGGAATTGTTTTCTTTACACGCAAGAAAGTGTAGGCTCGCGTTTTTATCCCGGCAATTGGAATTTCATATTCCCACAGTTACTTCTATCGGGTCTGTCTCGCACATGGATCTCATCACCTCGCCCCCGCCACAGGCCAGAGTCGCCGGGCGTGTACTTGTCCTCCCCACTCCCCCCCCCCCAAAAAAAAAAAAAAGATAAATAAAAATAATAAAAAATTAATGTTTTTTTTTTTTTTTTACAAAAACTAATTCCGCATTTTCGAACGCTCATTCTTCGTCCGAATGCCCCAAACTTATTTCATGGGGAACCAATTGGCAAGGGGCGACTATGGTCAAACAATAGACTTCTTCCAAAATCAAGCGTCGTAGTCCGGTATGGGCCCGTTGGCCCCTAAGTTTCCGCTTCAATTTGTCAAGCTCACTTCACGACATCCCGCCACAACCAAATGCTGTGCTTGCATTTGCGAAGACATGATTTTACCTAAATTTATAATACATTGGGTGTTTCCTACCAATACGGATAGAATACTGGGGGACGTTCTCTTGAGCTCCCGACGTGACAGCATTTATGCTTTAAACTACCCAGATGGCCGCGGTCGCTCGACCACGCTGCCTCCACCAGTTGGCCGAGGCGAACAATCATTTTTTCACGTCAAGGCAGTTCCTATACACGTTTGCGTTGTTCTTATGACACCGCCTGCCGATGCGTCAGGCGATACCACCTAGAAAAGACAAGGCCTGGTTCTCCCCCCTCCCCCCCCCAAACGTCATGACTAGTGCATCCACGCAGCGCCGCCTACTTCGCGTCAGCATCGTCAAAGGCGCGCCTTGCAGCGTCTCATAACGAGCGCGACGTTAGCCTTCTCTCGTCGTGCTTCGGCGTGTCTTGGCGATCCACCAATGATGACGTCATGTGCAGGCCTTGTCTTCCAGGTGGTCTAGGCGGCTGGTGGCGGTGATTCAGCCGGAAAGCAGCGCGTCTTGAAACGCCCAGCACTCAAGCACGAAGCCAAACTCGAAACGCATCCTCACGCAGTAGTCAGCGGGACCCTGTCATTTGGGATTGCCGGCCATCCATGATACAGGAAATTGGCTCTCAGTCGGGCGGACGCACCGCGGAACAGTCTCGCGTTTCCGACAAGTACGAACGTTCTTTTCTTGGAGCCTGCTTGGAGCGGGCTGGCGGATCGGTATTTACGTAGTCTCACTCGACATCCTCGACTGGCACGTCGGTGTACTGCGGTTATAAAGGCCCGGGCTTATTTCTGCTGCTCGCGCGTCTGTCGGAATACCGACAACGTGGCGAGTGCATCTATATTTCGCGTAATGTACGTTATAACCGTGGAACAAAATATGCCACATCAATTTTACTGGGGCACCATTTTATTGTCCTTAAACGTATCATAAAAAAAAACGATTCGGAGTGTAATTACGGCGAATCATGCAAAGCGCCGCAAGAAAGCTAGTACACAAGGAAACAAAAACGTGCCTTCCGGAGTAAAATAATTTTGTTTTTCTTTCTAGTTTGCACGGGAAATCTTTTTTCACGGGCTGAACACGGGCTGAACACGACCACTCTGGTACCGATCGGCTTGTGCTAGGTAACAATCAGTAGATACTTTTCAAAATTCAGTCTGGAAACTTTGATTACTATCATCGCGTCAATGTATGGAATCTGTACCAAGCAGAGGGTGGCCTTCCTGGCCGTTGATGAAGAAATAAATTGGAGGTCCTACTGAATGGAGGATATGTGATGCTCATACGCTAGGGACGTCAGTACAGCATGACGCGCGAACTAGATACAACGGCTGTGCCAGCGTTTATTTCTGAGTGTGGTGCAATCCAACACTTGGTACAAGTTTGGCTCGGAGCTTTTTGAGGGCGGAAATTTAATCGAGGGGCTTATAGTTCGCCGCTTTGTACTTGCTGGCCAGTTATTATGCTCACACCACTGAAACTAAAACAAATCGAGAAAACAATGTGAGGTGATCGAAGAACCGACTTTCATCTCCCATTGACGTGCAAAAACGACGGTGCGCGACTAACCAGAGTTTCGTGGCCACCGTTAGTTTGTCGAAAGTGAAACTGCTTTTCAAGTCACGAGATAGCACTGAATTTTTAAAAGGCTCTATTTGTCGGGAAATAATTTTCAGAAATTGCTGGGTCGAGGTGTCTGGTCAAAGAACGCGCGCGCACACCACGAGCGCTGGCGGGAGGCTCTCGCTCGGAGCAACGTTAATTCCAGATCCCTTGTAATCATTTTTTTTTAAACATGGGGCTAAAACTACAAAAGCAAGCATCGGGCCTCCGGCGTCCCTGCCAAGCACGCACGCACATGCAGTGCAGGCATCGTTTTAGAGCAACGTGCTATCGCTCGTATAGACGATTGCAAGCAAGGCGACTGACCGCCGCCATGTCTCTGCTCGTGCGGACAAGCCCGTGCAATTGCAAGCTTGCCAATGCTACGTTCACGCGCAAGCTGCACGTGCCTGCAAGCATGGGGCACCAGTCGGGGCGCCATGCTTGCAATTGTCTATACCTTCGGCTCGAGGAGTAGAGCCCTCCCCAAAGCATCCCCACTCCTTTTGGCTAAAATTGCTGATTTTTTTTTTTTTACTTGCGAGCACACCGATTACAGTATCTTGCCTTTTGCGTAGGCAGCTGCAGAGTGTTAGCTACTGCACTCTTAGAGATCATGGTTCGAAAATTCATGACGTTCTAGTGTACCGCGTAGGCCCACGCACGCCGGTTTAGGTTCGGTTTGATCTTCGCACACCAGCTCGGAACACATGGAGCGAAAGCTCGCGCTGCAGAACCCAGGATCCTGGATTCCATCCCCACCCCTGCCTGTTTCGATCTGGATGAGCATCGTAGCGGCGTGCGGTGGTGTATCACTACTGCGTGATGCACGTTATAGAACCCAGGCTAGCGGTTGTACTCCACTGGCTAAATTTCTCATCTACAGCTGGGAGACTCGTCGCCCGTTCATGGAGACAAAGTTCTAGGCGGTATAGACACACACATACCCCAATTTTCTGGTTTGATCTTTTTTGTCCTAGAAAAACATGAAAAAGCAAACTATACGCGGCTTTGAAGTAAGATAATTAATCAGGCAGTGCCTTGACTTTCCAGTTAATCACCTCATAAAACATACAAAAACAAAACAAATGCAGAGTTTTTGTTTAGCGCGCGCCAATGGCCCTTTAACTAGTTTTATCGTAATCAAGTGTATACTCTGTTTCACCTTACGATGTACCGTAGGAAAGGACACAAGCGCCAGCTTCTTGCTCAGGGCCATAGCCTCCTCTATACTGAGAAGCCTGGCACGTCGCGAAAAGAGGCGGCCGCCGAAAATGGGAAACGAGGGGCGGGGAATCGGGAGAGGAGGGGAGATTGCCTGCTAGCGCTACACAAGAGCAAGCGGCCAAACGCAGAAACACACTTTAGAGAGCAGCTCTTAGGCGCCCATTTCCGGCCAGAGCGGCGTCGCCGTCGCCGTCGGCGTAACCGCGCGGTGCATCATGGGACGCCTGACATCACTGGTGACGTCACTGATGACATCATCAGTGACATCATCGGCATCTTTACTGATGACGTCACTGGCATCCACGCATCGTCATCGTCACGTGACCTTACAGGGGTTACGTGACCCCCGTGAGGTCATGTGACCCCCGTGAGGCGACGGCGACGCCGCTCGGAGGGAGGAATAGCAGACAGGATGAGGAGGTGAGGAGGAGGGAGGAGGGGTGTACCTTCCCCTCAGTACCCTTCCCTCCTTTTCCTCAAGAGCTGCACTCTAATTCGGCGTTACAGGAAGTTGTAAACGGCTTTCATTTTTTTGTCCCCTTTTCTTTTCGGTATCGTGGAGAGGGGAAACTCAACGGTCAACCCTTTCCCTTTCCGTTCCTGCCTGCGTCGCGACTTCTCCGCAACGGTCGCTTGAACGGTCGTGGTCGTCGCTTTCGTTTCGCGCTGGAGGTTGTGCGACGAACTGCCCGGAAAGGATCGGTTATCTGGTGCTTAGCAGTCGGTCGGCGATTCACTGGGTCCATATACTTCGTTTCACCTTAGGTTTGACCGAAGTCAAAGATATACATCGTTTCATCTTACGTGCGAGCGAAGGCAATGCTAGGCGTGCGAGCCGAGCACTCAAACGTTCCCTGCTTTGCACGCGCGCTCATGCAGTTTATGCATTTCCTCGGGCTATCCTCTCACGTTTATAGACGCTTTCAGGCAGCTGTGCATGGGCGCCGCCATAACCGATCTTCAATTTTTGTTTCCTCTTATTCTTTTCCCTTCACTTCATCATACCACAGCAGGACAGGTTATGGTCATTTTAGATTCTAGTGTGTCCTTCTCCCCAGCATAGGCCCTTAGTGGAGACTCGCCAACGCCCACTTCAGTGGCTCGGCATCTTGGTAAGACGAGAGAAGATCGGCAATGACGGCTCAACCTGGCGCGTGTGTAAAGCGTCTATAACTTCACCTTCGCTCGCACTTCAGATGAAACGAAGTATTAGCGGCGAGATGTTTTGGTGGCGCCCTCCTATGGTTCCCCCTTGTGACGTCATTACCTTGCAAACAACAAGTTCGATGGTGTTTGTAAATAGCATGGTGGAAGCTTGAAATCATTGCGCTCTCAAAGGAACACTGCCAACACCGTCAAAATTAAAGTTCTTTCATTCCTCTTATTACCGTCGATGATAAATCCCCTTTCCGACGTCATAGTCAGCGTTCGGCCAATCGTGGAAGCCCAACCACAGCGACGCTTTCGGTCGCGCACGTCGCCAATAGAAGCGCGAAATCGACACTTTGTGCACTGCTGCTTTGCTCGAGTGCGCGCGCGAGGCAGGAACGCAAAAAGCGCTGGGCTCGCGCTTTTGGCGAAAACACGAAAACAAACGTGGTCTCGGGAGGCGGCCGCTCATTACCCAAGCGATCGCACACTAATTTCTGCCCTTTCTGCTTTGCGCTACCATATTTGTCACCGTTCCGCGCCCTCCTCCTCTCGTTTTTCTTGCGGTCGCGTGCCCTATGGCGCCGTCGTCGATGTGCCAGGCTTTCTCAGTATTAGCGGCGAGAGGCGAGATGTTACGGTGGCGTCCTCGCATGGTTCCCTCTCGTGACGTCATGACCTGTCGAATAACATGTTCTATGGTGTTTGTAATGAGCATGGTGGAAGCTTGAAATCATAGCGCTCTGAAACCAACTTTGCCAACACCGTCAAAATCGAAGTCCTTACATTCCTCTTATTTCTGTCGATGAGAAATCCTTTGCTGACGTCATAATGGCAAACTGACCACAGCGATGCTTTCGATCGCGCACGTCGCCAATAGAGGAGGCTATGTCAGGGCAGATCTCGGCGGCACAAGCTCTCGTGCAGTAAGGGCAGCTGCCAATGCTATGAGCTCGCGCCTGTATCCTCCGCTGCGGTACAACATAAGGTGAAACGGAGTATAGTCGAGCACAACTGTGTGAGTGGGCCCTTAGAGCGTATGCCAGTTTCTACAGCACGCGGCTCGTGGGCTCGCCCCTCGTCAAGCTGAGCTGGTCTAGTCAGCGCGCCAGTTGGAGGGTCACATGATGCTCGTGTCTGCCACGTCCTCACGACAGGTAAGCGAGGTTTCGTCATAAAATAACGCGATCTGTTCTGATTCTTTGGCAATTTTGAGCCAGCAATCAGCCTTTCTTCTCCACCGCGTGTTGTCCGATGCGAAAGAGGGCCGCCTGGTCTGAAGGTCGGAGGACCGGCGAGCGCATATGTCGGTAGCTGGGCAAGCATAACCAAAGCACCGGAGGCGTAACACGCACCTCAGAGAACAATCACAGTAACCGACACATTTATCGATAATGCGAAAGCCACGCTTTCTATCACTTGAATCATATTACGCGGAGAGCAGTGTTCATCGTTGAAGGTAAGTCCCCGTACGAGAACATTCCGCCGGTACGTCTTCTTTATAGACAGGCTTGCAGCTGTGAGAAAAAGATTGCAGGAAACTTGAAACCAAGATCCCGAACTCACAAATAAGAAATAAATAAAAAGGGGGGTTAAGACCTTTTCTGCAAGTGCGCCGCCATCTTGAATTGACGTCACTTCCAGTATGGGCGAAAACATTGTTTTGCCTTTGCCACGCCAATCGAAGGCATTTAGGATATAAGCGTAACCGTCACACTTTCTCGTTTTGCCTCCCCTTTATTTTTTTACTATTTGCAGGTTGAAACGTTGGATTATTTTTTCGTCGCCCATACCGGATACGCCTATTAGGTGGATGGGGACGAGAGTACGCAGGAAAAGGTCTGCATACAGCCTGAACTTGGTCCACCTCAGTGGGCGACTTGTGTCTCAGCTTTAGTTGAGGAATTTAGTGCAGTGCAGTACAAGAACTCGTGATAAGCCGTGCCGCGCTCCGTACCATAGCCCTCCTTTAGTCTAGATTGAGAGCGCGGCCGCCGGACAAAGGCGAGGAGTGGACGTCAATCGTTTACCCATTCGATAGCGCAGAGCCACTTCTGGGCAGACTTGTTCCCGTTACTTAAAAATGTAATGGATTACAATTGCAAATT
Organism: Ixodes ricinus; assembly: GCA_037355805.1. Lineage (NCBI taxonomy): Eukaryota > Metazoa > Arthropoda > Arachnida > Ixodida > Ixodidae > Ixodes > Ixodes ricinus. Next base: position 18,104 of record JAZHYW010058030.1, read on the forward strand.
ACCGAGCCTCAAATTTAATGTAATGGATTACTGTTACAAATCACTTTCGCCGGGAAGTAACATATTACCTATTTCGTTACGTTACAACTTACTTTCACGTTGCTTTTCCCGTACACTTATCAAGAAAACAATATAAACAAATTTGATGTTTTCAAAAAACGTTCTGAAACACTATTTTTCATTTCTCATACGTCCGCATTATGGTAGTCCTTGCAAAAATAAAATATTGTATTTCAGAGAAAGCATGTGGGTGCACTCCGTTCAAAAGCAAGCTGACAAGCAGACTTGGGAAGTTATCCGTTACAGCTAACGGATTACTTGTTACCCGTTACTTTTTATGTAATATGAGTAATTGCCACGTTCCTTTTTTTGCGGTAGTAATTTGTAATGTAATTTCTTTACCAAATATTGGTAATGGATTACTTGAACTACTCGTTACTTTTTTAATATGAATATAATACAGAAGCTGGAGCAATATGAGCAGGCAATTCAGCAGCATAAAGATAACAGGTCCAACAAAAAAACAAAAATATCTCCCCCCCCAAAAAAAACACGATTTTTTATTGTAATGATAATGGCATATAGGTAAACTGGAGCAATGTACTAGAGCAAAAGAGC